>SNQJ01S0002675.1:245682-256887 GCA_010110895.2 Picea sitchensis
GAGCTAGGTCGTTTTCCTAGTTGGCAGGGTGGACAATAGTTTTGGGCAATTATTTTTCTGTGTTTGCAACAGGACTGGACTGTGTAGCAGGTAGCAGGAGAGCAGCAGCAAGGCAGCTGGCAACGGAAATTAGCATCAGAACCAGGTAACCTGTTAAATTATGCATTTATTTTATTCTTCTATGAATTCGTTAATATTTGATGAATCTAAATTGCTGAAGTCGCTGGTATGAATATCAATATTATGCTGAATATGTATTGTCTTAGTTAAGAAATAAATTGCTTATGAGGATAACGATGTTTAGATATATATATGGGCATAAAAAATCCTTAGGATTAGAGAACTGGTTAACAACTGCTTCAATCCCTGGAAGCTTCTCTCACAAATTTCTGTCCACTAAAACTTCTTCTCCTTCCTCTGCAAGGAAGTGATAGGGTGAGATATCCTTGAGAACCTTGCAATGAACCTTCTGTAATATCCAGCTAGACCCATAAAGGATCTGACTTCTGTCACATTCTTAGGCACTGACCATTCTATGATGGCTTCTATCTTCTCAGGATCTACAACTATCCCATCCTTTGAAATAATATGCCCCAAGTAATGGATCTTCTTTTGATAAAATGAGCACTTGATCTGTTTGGCATACAACTGGTTCTCTCTTAACACTTGAAACACCATCCTCAGATGCTGTTCATGCTCTTCCTCCGACTTAGAATACACTAGGATGTCATCCAAAAAAACTATGACAAATTTGTTTAGATATTCCCTAAATACCCCATTCATTAAACACATAAAAACAACGGGTGCATTTGACAACCCAAATGGCACCACTGTGAAGTCATAATAACCATACCTTGTTCTGAAGGTGGTCTTGCTGATGTCTTCATATTTTATTCTTACCTGGTGATACCTTGACCTGAGATCTATCTTTGAAAATATCTTGGCATCCTTCAGTTGATCAAAAATGTCATCGATCCGTGGCAAATGATACTTGTTCTTTATAGTCACTTTGTTCAACTGTCTAAAATCAATGCACATTCTCAATGTCCCATCCTTCTTCTTCATGAATAGGACCAGGGCTCCCCAAGGTGACACACTTGGGCATACATACCCCTTCTTTAGAAGCTCTTCAAGATGCAATTCTAGTTATTTCAGCTCTGGTGTACTCATTCTGTAAGGAGCTTTCGACACAAGAGCTGCTCCGAAAATCAGGTTTACAAAGAAGTCAATATCTCTTTTCGGGGGTAGTCTTGGTACCTCCTGGAATACATCCTCAAACTCCTTTAATACCGCATGGTCTTCTATCTTTGACACCTTATCCTTAGGTGCTTCCTCCAAATGGGTTGTAATTAATTGACAACCTTTTCTGTAGCACTTCTTCAACTGCATTGCTGAGATTTCTCTGATAGTAACAACTCTGGGAATTCCTTGGACTATTTTCCGATTTCCTTCCTCATCCAGGCAAGTGAATTCCTTGTTACGATAGTCCAAGATGGCATGGTGCTGGTCCAACCAATCCATCCCAAATAAACAATTGTAAGAACCTAAAGGCAGAATGTTCAATTCAACCCTTGTGCTCAGTCCATTCATGTCCACTGGACATGACTTAACCAATTCCGTAACCTTTCTCTTGATTCCTGTAGCTAGCTGCACTAACCAAGATTTTCCATGTTTGATTTTCGGCAATTGCAAACTTTCCACCACTCTAGGATCTATATAACTATGGCTAGCCCCTGAATCAATTAAAATAGTAAAGGCATGGTTGTTGATCATACCTTCCACTTCAATCATGTGAGACTGATATTCTTCTTGCTTGTTGTCTAGGGATGCCTAGATTCTTGGTATTCTACTGCCCATGTCCTCCATTGTTTTAGCTTGCTGAAAATTATGGACAACTCTCACTTTGCCATTTTTGTGGGGACAATCTCTGTACTAGTGGTTTCCCTGACAGCCCCAACACTGAATGGGCATCTGCCTCGGCTTTTGTCCCTCTGTGTCAACCATTCTCTGTTCTCTTAAAGAGAGATGTCCTTGAGGATTGTTTCTGAAAAAGGGAGGTTTGTTTCCCTTCTACCTCTGCTCTTTCTTGAACCTCTTCTGGTCATCCCAAGCCTTCTGAAAAGTAGGCTTTTCTCTTGGCTGTTCACATAAGCATTTTTCTCTCCTTATAGTCTCTTTCATAGTCTTAGGGTCATCATACTAGATCTTGTCACCGATGGAAGGTGGTAGTCCACTCATATACCTTTGAATCTTGATAGTATCATCCTTGATGAACAAAACATACTTCAGTAATTCCAAAAACCTTCGCTCATATTCATCAATGGACATGCTACCCAACTTGAGTTCAAATAACTCTTTCATTTTTCTGTCATAATATATTTTGGTCAAATATTTCTTCTCGAAATATTTCTTGAATTCCTTCCACGTGATATTATTATCTTTAATGTGCTGCGCCTGCACAAGCTGATCCCACCACATGGATGCTTTTACTTTCAGTTGATACATTGCAATTCTTCCTTCTGCATGAGAGGAATAATTCTGTAGTTGGAAATATTTTCTCATGCCTATCAACCATGTCTTGACGTCTTCCTCCTTCTTGTGCTCTCCATCAAATGTAGGAGGCTTAATCTTGTTCATTTCTCCCTTCATCTCATCCACTCTAGATCTCCTGTGCTTTCTGGTAGGAGATGGTCTTGAACTACTGTGTGCCTCCTTATTGGAATGTTTCGGGGAGTGACAATGATGCCTGCTAACGCTTCTTGATCTTGTTTTCTTCTCAGGGGTCTTGCGACTGCCTGTTTTGGTCGAGTCAGTCGCCTTATCCAACTTCTTTTCTATTCTCTCCAAACTCTTCATCAACTTTAAGTTGAATTCTCCTTGTTTTTCCTTAGCTTTCTTCTATCTGCTCAGTGAGTTTGGACATCTTTCTGCAATCTTTCAATGATTTTCATCATACACCCTTCCTTATCTATCTCTTCTCCATGCCCATTGGAGTTCGAGCCTTCTACTCCCAAATGGAAATCCATCCCTTTAGCTTCATTCTCTGAACTGGAAGCATTCTGTGCATCCTCCATTTATCTACACTCAGTGGCAATTCACTTCGATCCTGACACTCGCTGAACTCTGCAAACACAACGTGCAATCAACCAGAATTTGTCAGGCCATCATTCCTTAGCAAATCCCACAACATTCATAAACCAATCTGATTCAAGAAAATGTTCAGATTTCATTTTCTTTTTGAGCTCTTCTATTCTCTATAATAACTTTTCGGGCACTAGCCGCTCTCTCTCAGTCCCTAACCCACATGACCACGGGCTATGACCAAGCACTAGATCGATAGGCACTTAATCAAGACTTCGGGTTCCGAAGTTTTCATAATACATCACAACAGACTCTCAGAGTTCCGAATTAATGAAATCGTGAAGTAGGGTGGATCAACGGTCCACGTCTACCCAACATCCAACGACTGACACTTACTATGGAACCTCAGGCATCTAAGTTCTAGAACTTCGGATATTCGGAGCTTCGAGGCTTCGAAGGATTTCACATCCACACATCCGAACCACTAATCTCCGAACCCTTGCATGTCACCTTTGGTGACGTCATTACATCACATCACTTAATGTTTTTCGATTGCAGGGGCATGCAATGGTGGTTTGGACTAACCCGTCTTTCATCCCACAATTCTTTTGAAGCTGACAAGTAACCCCTCAGTGAAACCGCGGTTTGGATTGCAGGACCGCCTTGGGGAATTAAATTTCGTGCAACTTGGGTCCCCGCAATGCCTCCTGGCCGTCGATCTTGATGTATCGTGATCAACACTAACGTGGTCTGCCGACCTTCAACTATGTTGTGTAACCTCAGGGTCCACATAGTACAAATGTCACCAACTAAGGTGGTGGCATGTGAAATGCTTAGGAAGTTCTACGTTACCCCTGGCGATGTCCTCCTGCCTCACCATGTCTGCTCTTTTGTTTCGGGACTTCGGGTTTCAGAAGTTTGTGCATCAGCACCTCCCACTTCTCCTAATCGCCGAACTCCAAAATTATGATCTTCCGTGAAATATAATGGTAAGACTTCTCACCAGATCTACAGTGTAGATCCACTTCGGGACTTCGGAGCTTTGAGCTTCGACCTTTCTCTTATTTTTCATCAACTTCACCGAAGTCGTGAAGTCTAAAGGGATTCCAAGTTAACCCTTCTACACCTTCTCCAGGTCTAACAGTCGTAAAGGGTTTCCCTTCCTTTTGAATAGATCCTATGGCCCCAACACTCCAAGTGTTGTGCTCTCTTTCTCTGTGGCCATAAACCGCTACACCTCCTGAGATCCGTAACACAGTCAAGTAACCTCTTGGCATTCAAGAACATTCTAAGGCTCGAAATCGGTTTCTCTTAACACAATTTCCACTTGAAACCTTGGGTCCAATGACCACTTATCCAACCCATCCAGGCTCAGTATTGAAACCATGGCTATGATACCATTTTATAACGTTCCTAGCCATCGACAGGCCGAGCAACGCCACTACTCTGACCCATTACTTAGCTCTAATACCATTTTGTAACGTCCCCGACCATCCACTGGCCGATTAACGCTGCTACGCGAAACATTCTCATATATATGAAATGAATTTTAATGAATTTAAAACACATAACACAGAGTTACTGATACCATACATATTCAAATATAATAAACAGTAATTCATATACTCAACATAATACACGATAACATTCAATCATCACAAACATGCATAACATATAAATTAAGCACAATAATGATACTTATCTTTTCAACTGGAGTAACACCAACAACTACATGCAGACCTTCCACGAACCTCCCAGCCATAGACCATGCTGCTCATCACGCTTAGCAGTGGGTCACCCCCGAGCTGGGACTAAGCTCCACCCAGGGCAAGGAAATCCTAGACTAGGCTGAGGTTACAAGAAACTGCACAATGCAACTGGAAGGATTCTCTCCAGGAGCCTTCTTATGCCCACTACTCACAGACTCTCATTCCCCACATGCCTGTTCCACCCCGTTAATATGCACCTTCACTGTTCCACAGTCCATCGGCTACTCCACTTCCCCTCTCAGGGTCTCGACAACAGGTCGGATGAGAAATTCTCAAAGCTCCATAGTTGGTGCTGTACTCTCTCTATGAGAAAACCACTTCCCAACAAACTCTCTCACCTAGAGAGAGCTTCTCACAGGCTTGACAACCTGCCTCTTCAACCACGGACCTGCCAACCCGCTTCTTCAACCACTTTCTACTCAATTCCAGCAAGGTATGGGTGATAGCAACAATGACAGGGAAAATGGTTATGAACACCCAAAATGGTAACAATCTAACACTAATACATACACGGCTCAGGCAGTTACAGGATGCGTCGACTTCTCAGGCAAATAACACAGGATGACTTCACGGTTTTCTGGTTTCAGATCTGCGTGAGGGTATGTAGAGATTAGTTGCCCAACAAAACATGATAGACAACGGATGGAAGAATGGAGGGCGAACCCCCAGCACGAGTTGACTCTTCATATTTAACTGTTTGCACCCAGGTTGTCCGACACCTGTCTTCCTAGAGTTGCATGCACTCCCCTTAGCATACGTTCCTTTTCAAGGAACTTAGGACAACACTTGGTCAATTGTCCAACTTAGCCTTTAGGAAATAATAATAAATTATTATCCCCTTTAGAGGTAAGCCCCCTAGCTTAGCCCCTAGGCGCACACACTTAGCCTCCTCCCTTACCCAACCTTGTGGAAGCTTAGTCCCCCATCACTCTTTTTTTGTGGTCAGTTTGCACGCAACGATGTTTAATATTTATTAATGATATGCTTAATTACATATACAAAGACATGCTCTTGGTCTTTAACACTTAGGCACTCTGACCTAATAATCACATAAGCCCACCAACTTATCAACACTCGACTCACCAACCTACAAAACATGTTTACAATTCATAAATACAACCGGGGCTCGTCCTTGGGAATATTACAAGACATGTCCCAACAAATGCATATACAAGAGAAATTGAGATTAATAAAGATTAATAAAGAAGGTTTCACAATATCAATTTATCCAAGGGTTATTACTTACATTACATGAAAAAGAATGTCATATACATTACATGAGAAAGAAAGTCATATATGGAAATGTTCCATAGTAGTCAAAATATTGATAAAATATAGGGAATTTCAAAAGGATGTGTGGGACCATATGCTATTGCAATGAAAATTATACTAATATGATTGTGGTAGCATACATTATTTAGATGTTATCATAAATGCATTAAAACTTACAATCCATGAAAAAGGACAAGACCATTGAAAAGGGGAGGAGAAGATATGTCTTGTTCATAGTCAACCTTGATTGAAACCCATTGTTTAACTTAACTTTCATGCATTGATTCACCGTTAGGCAACTTCACTCTTTTAAAGGAAAATGACCATAATGTATTGTGTATCCTTATAAACACATTCAACCTTTAACTATGAAACTAGTGTATTTTATTGGATATGAAACCTATTCAATAGAGTACAAATATACTTATAAATTTGCTATTACAACACTATAATCTTCATGCTCTTGCATAAAACACATATTGTGTTGGAACACACTATTTCAATTTGAATAACACATTAAGAAATTCCAATAACACATATTGTGTTGGAACACACTATTTCAATTTGAATAACACATTAAGAAATTCCAATAAGATCATTGTACAATCTTGTTATTAAATTTCTCTTATTTTCACATGGACAGTTTTAGATGAACTTAAAAATATGTACAACCAAGTATCATTTATTCAAATAAATAACTCACACATGTTCACACAATAATTGCTTATAACCTATATTTTACATAACCATATCTCTCATACATTATAGTCTACGGTTCACACAACAATAGATCTCCCTTATAGGTAATCACTTACTCATCACAATGATATGTTACAAAAACATGGCCTTTAGACTCAACTTATCATTCATACTTATTAGCTTCACTAAAATTTCTAACCCTCCATCATATACAATATATTAATGTATACCATAATTACATTAATTAATTTTGATTTTGTCTAACCATAACCATCTCAATGAACTATTAATGACAAGATTGAGTAATCAAGGGAGATAAGGATTGCCCCTTGTTCTTCCAAAATCAACATTGACTTTGACAACACATCTAAATGTGCAAGCCATAACTACAATAACATAAGAATATTAGTCAATACTGCTTTTTCTAATCCTAAAGTGATGATGTGGAAAGGTGTGCACCACTATGCACTTCATTTGTGCATGCATAATGCAACATACCTATGTGCCCATCGTTTCATCAATCTTTGTGCATATGTGTTTTTTTCACATATTTTTCATTAACTTTTATAAAATTTCCTCTAAGTGAAAAATCATTCTATTGCATTCTTAGTATTTCCCTAACGTTCTCAAAGACATCATTCCTTAATGGTCTGTATATATATCAACTGCTTATTTAGTTGTAATATAATATTTTGGCTAGAATTAAACCTCCTTATGCAACTGCCTAAAATAATGAACATGTACTTCAATATGCTTACCATGATAATGAATAAATGCATTATTCCTAAGATGTATAATACACTAGTTATTACATAAAATAATAAAAGGTGTTTTAAGTTCTATACAATTTTTTTATAGCAATTGTAACACCTCGTTTTTCCCAGTATGTAAAAATATGTCTAAATGTTGCCATGAGTCATGGCTAGTATGTTTAACACTTTAGACATTGATGAACATTTAGAATTGTAAAATGCATTTTGATGATAATTAAAAGAAAATTGTTGATGGGTGGAGAAATTACATAGAAAATGATGCCATGAGAGGGAATGGTGAGGGGGAACCCTTACTAGTTGAGATGGCCTTTTCCAGGAAACACCTTGTTGAATTAAAAATATTCAAACCTAGAACTGTCCTCAGATGATTTATTTACCAGTCAAACTCAAAAATCAATTAGAGAATGGGCAGAGTACCCATCTAGAAGTTTCCGACCTGACCCATGAATTTGGGGGATTTGACCATGAAATATTGCCGCAGAAGCCAATAAAATGAGGAAAATAGCGAGCAGAGGAGAGATGACACACACATTTGGGTCTAGGGACCAAATCTAAGTGGAGAAGAGAGTTTTAAACTCCTATGTTTCTTATCAAATATGGGGAAGCCAAGTTCTCAGTGTTCTGGGTAAGAAAATAATAAATACATTCTCTAAACTAAGATGATAAACGAGGGTGCAAATTTTGAGCATTTAGCTGTGCAAGCTAAATGTTGTGACTCCTTGAATCAAGAGCATGCCCCATTGCTTGGAGAGATTGGAGTTATATCTTGAAACTTTCTATTAATGAAGGAGAGTGGCTTTCATCTTTTTACCTCTATTAATGAGTGAGGATTTCCATTATGGCATCATCTTCTAGCTAGGGGGTGGCCAGCTACAAGGATATACAAAAGAAAAAATGTGCAATTGGTTGGGTGGAAAAACGATCACCCATCAACAATTGCCAATTTATCTTAAATTCTCATTTAAGTACTTTGGTATTTGGTTTATACTATGAAAAGTTTCCCGATGCTATGAAATCTATGTCTTGGTTATACGAAGAATTTGATATTATGTTCAAGCAATAAAATTTATTGCTCTATGTGCCTAGCTGATTGTAATATCTGAAGAGAGTTGTGTAAGATATATTCTATTGGTTTCTTCTGACTGTTTCTGCTTTTATAGGCCGTTGTAAGAAATTATTTGCAACTCTGAGTAAGAACAAAGTGCTAATTGGGCAGTTGCAACTCATTTGCGTGAATATAACTCATGGGTTAGTAGTGAAGACTAAGCTTTCAAAGTCTTCACAAAACATATGAAGTTATGAATGTATAATCTCTATTAAATGAAAGATTGACCATAACCTTGGTCTCATAATCTTAGGCTATTTAGTTGAGAAGATAAAGTATTTTAACAGGAGGAATATGTAAATAAAATGAAATTAGGAATATGTATTTTTTGTATTTAATTTTATGTCTTATGAAGACATTGTAAGAATGAAATTCTTACCTGGGTTTACTCAGTAAAATGATGTCCAAAGGTAAAAACTTGAGATAGTGGCTCTTCCTTAAATAATGGTAAATATTTGCTTGAAGATTGGGGTAGTAAGTTCTGATAAAAACATAAATTTTACCGTGGAAGGTTTTACCTCCAAGATAATTTATTTTCTTGGAAAGAAATTCAAATGAATAAATATATATGTATATATGTTTTAATAAGATTTATAAAGAAAAATATGCATGATGAAGGGAGGATGGTAACTCCTGGTAATTTTTCTTAAATTTACTATTTATTGTCTTAATAAGTTGAATATTAAGAGGATGAAGTCTTATATTAAAAACCATGAAATTCTATCCTAAGCACTTGAGCGGAGAAGTTGGAATTTTTCCTTTTTATGTACAAGGAAATGGATTTTGTTTAAGTTTACCAATCATAAGAATTTTGCACTTCACAGAGGTCTCTATAATCCTGGGGAAACCACTCTTAATGTATTTTTGTTTTATTTAATTCAAATGCCTTGAATTATTTTCCTTTTCCCTCAACATTATGAAATATATTTTTATTTAACTCCAATCAGAGCTATCAGACACTGGCAGGTCGAGTTGTAAGGTTCATGATCTAGTTAAGAATCCGAAGGGACTATTAATAAAAATGAACGTAATATAAAACATATTATTAATAAACTCCAATCGGAGCTATTGGGCATCGAGAGGTTGAGATTGCAAGGTTCCGTAGCGCTGATCAATAAAATAAACGTAAATCTATAACCTTGGAGAAATCTTCTATGAGAATATCTATTTGTTAATTATTTTTCAAATCCTCGTATATTATTTTCATTTCTCTCAATATTGAAATATTAATAAACCCATCGGGCCATCGGGCACCGAAGGATTGAGATTTGAAGGCAAGCATGAGTGTGGTTTACCCGGGGGCTGACATGACCGGTATAGTATAATATCTTGTTATTATATTAATATTAAAACCCCACTGGGATATTGAGCACTGAGGGATTGAGAATAGAGGTGCACGTGATACGTGATAGACCAGGGGCACGATACAATTGACTTGTTATCATTTTAAATTAATAATATTAAAACCTCCCACTTGGGGATGGGAGGTGGAAATGTCAACGTGTGAGTGATGGGCCTTATGTCTGGGGTCAACATATAATAAATAATAATATTAAACTCCCCTCCCATCAAAATATCACATACCGGGAGATTGAGAGGTAAGGGTGAATGAGATAAAATGTATTTATTAATTAAAATATTAATATTAATTCTTTACCGAGATACCAGAGCTTGGAAATGGTAAGAAGGTAGGATTGACAATTAATACACTTGGGATAAAGTAAAACCTCAGTATTTACCGAGTTGATAAATTAGACTAAGAAAAAATGTCATTACATGTGATGTTAAATTAATGAGGATTAATTAATTTCATATTGAATTCATTTGAATTAAGAGAAGTCTTATAGCAGAGAGGGTTTAGGGTTTGACATTATTGAATGCAACGTTGCAGGGATCGAAACTGAACAAGTTTCGCCTGAGTTTTGAAGAGTGAGAATAGGCAGTCATCACTGACTGGCCACACCATGGCGGCTTCATCGGGAGGAGGGACGGCCCCCTCCTACCGTAATATTGTGAGCGGTGACACCTCCCAGACGGATTCGACACACCCACCGACAGCTCCAGTGCTGGGAGCAACATGGCAAGCGAAAATGAAAGGAAACTGTCTACCACGAGCGGTTAAAAAACCACGATTTGTCATCCCGGAGAATAAATTGGACGAGTACCGAGGATATATGAAGAACCATGCTTTAATCTGTAAGTTCATTGGTATTTGGCCCTCTGAAAAGGATTTAATGAAATGGATTCAAATAAAATGGCAGCCCAAAGGTCATATTGATCTGAAATTAGGGGTAAAGGGTTTTTTTACAGTTATTTTTTCAAATTTACAGGATAAAGAATGCATTTTTGAAGGAGGGCCCTACTTTTACAGCCATGCAGGGCTTTTCCTCAGACAATGGGAGGAATGTTATAACCCTGAACAGGAGCAATTTCTCGCTGCCCCTGTCTGGGTTCGACTCTTTGGGCTTCCCATGGATTTTTGGGACCCAGAAATATTAGAAGGTAT
>SNQJ01S0002676.1:8757-24304 GCA_010110895.2 Picea sitchensis
AATATTGTGCTTGTATAAGCAAGGATTGCTTGAGGAGTTTTATCCTTCCATAAGGATTAATATATGGTGTTACCCTACCTCAAGGGTTTTGGATATTTCTTGTGTTCATTGTTATGGTGAATGGTTTATGGTTTATTCTTGGTCATTTCTGAAGTATATTTACAGATCTGGTATAGGTACTTAACAACACTCCTTGCAGGAATTCTCTGATTCAAGATAGATAAACAATTGAAACTAATTCCTTATTCTTACAGACTTCACTTCAACCATGAAATCACATACACAACATATAAAAGTAAATGTATGATAGAAAGCAAACATTCATTAGCATAATATCATCAATACACAGAGAATAACACAACCATGAAATTGAATCAAAGATTTCTATTAATTCAATATTTGTACATGGAGGTTCTTCATACACTTCTCTGCTCTGCTCTCCTGAATGTTCTCAATGATAATGTTTCAATGTACAAAGGAGGGTGTCTATATTCCGTTTCCCTCTTGAGCTCTTAGGCTATCAAATCTAGAATTAAATGTTCTATCTACTTTACATTAACTATCTTAAATGCCTCATCTACCTAAGGGCATGAGCTTATCCGCTCAAGGTCCATTACAATGTACAAGTGCACTTCATTAATTTCACAAATTTATGTTTGGTGCAACAAATATCTAGGTGTTTCAAAAATTTGGTGCTGGCGCTGTCCAGTTGTTCTCCGCTCCGCGCTGGCTCGCTTGATGAGTTGTCTATGCTCCTGCATCATACTCCTCGGCTTGAAAATTTTCATGGGCTCCTGTCCATGAACTCCTGCATGGTCTGTCCATGCTTCTGTATCACTACTTCGCTTTCCCAGCTGGCATCTTCCACTGGGTGGTTCTTTCATTTGACCAGATACTCAAAATACTGCTTTTGCCTAGTCTTTCTACCCACTCGCTTGTCCAGTATGCATTCCATCTGTGGCTTCTCTGCAATCGACATTTGCTTCCGCCATTGAACTTCTGGAATTTCTCATGGGCAACTGCTTTGCCTCTAGGCTGACTTTTGCCTAACCCTCGCTGACCTTGCTTACGGCTCAGCTTCTCCTCGGCTTTCAGAGCCATCTGGTAAGCATCTTCCACCATCCTGATGGTTAGCATGATTAATTCATCATGAATGTCATACCCCAGACCATTCAGATATCTCACCACCTTCTCATCATCGCTCTCCCGATGACCTGCTCTGATGTTCAGTCGATAGAACTCTTCAGTATATTCCTTGACTGTCATCAGCTTCTGTCTCAGGTTCTGCATTCGCCTGAACAGAGTGATTTGATAGTCCCTTGGGATGAACTTCGCCTTCATCTTCGCGATCATCCGATCCCAACTTTTGATCTTCTGCTTTCCCTTGTAGCGTCTGTCAGTTTGTAGCTCGTCCCGCCACAATGCTGCATGTCCTTTCAAGCACGTAACAACATGCTTGGCTTTCTTATCTTCTTCCACATCTTCATAATCAAAGTATGTGTCAAGAGCTCTAATCCAATCTAATAACTCCTCTGCACCCAGATTTCCCTCATATACTGAAATGTCCATTTTTGCCTTCGCACCCATTCTGGCGATGGCTTTGATCAACCGCTTGGTTGATGCATCTTCTGTTGTGACCTCTCCTTCATGTCCAACTTCCTCTTCAACCTCGAAATCACTAAGATGCCCAGCACCCACTCCGCATCTTTGTGTTGTCTCCATCTCCTCAAGCCTTGCTCGGAGATCTCGCATCTGCCACTCCATCTCTTGATTTCCTGCTGGCCTACCTCTTCTTCGTACCTCTTTGTCTTCGGGATCTGGTGACTGTCTTTCTCTTTTGGGCGGCATGGCGAATTATTTTCTCTCTGTCATAGAAAACAAAGAGTTACTCCCACTCTGATACCACTCTGGCGCAGACGCCTCCCTACACGCACGTCCACGATCACTAGGACCTTCTCTTACCCTCGGCCCGAAGAACTCAACGGTTCTTCTACTTCCCTATCAGGAAGTCTTCACCCCACAGGTTCTACCTTCGCGCGACCCTCACTTCTTGCTTCGGAGGATCGATGCTTGTGACTTCGCGAATTAGCAGTTGAGCATTAAACCCCTCGGATCCCCGAGACCCAATGCCCCGATCTTCTCCCGCTTCCTCGGGACTTCCACTTTATCGTAGCCTCGCGCTATCACGAATTCCCCGCTCGCAACCCCAGCACTCGGTCCTCCAACTCTCGAGTTTCGATGTTCCAAGATTCTCCTCTCGCACCTTCGGACCCTCGTGCCTCACAACTTGATCCTTCAAATATTTGGGCTTTCAACTCACGAGCCTCGAACTCGCGAGATTCCCCAATCTCTCGGCCACCTGTCCTCCACTATCTTATGTGGCCCACACCACCTACCTGGATTTTGGAATGTCGCGCCTCCCACTCTCATTACTTCCGCTTCAAAGAGTTGGAGTCTTACCTCACGAACTCCCGATATGCTGATGCACCAGTAAAATCCACGCTCCTCGTGATCCCGATCGACGGCTCCTGCTCACCTGAGCTTCGAACCTTCTTCCACTCCTGTACTGTAGCCTTCTTGCACCTCTGCAAGATCCAATGGCCCTCAGATTCTCACAAATCCTCCTCTCTGAATGCTGACTGTCCGTTCTTTCCGACAAAATCCCCAAAATGACAAAATGCTCCTCCACAGAACTCGTCACCCTGCACACAAAGTTTCATCACCTGCTCGAACACTTTGATGCGCAGCCTCTTTTGTGAAATCCTTCGACAAATTTGAAGGCCTACTCCTCCTGAGATTCGATGACTTCAATTCCCTCAGGAAGAAGTTCTTGCACGCACTCCTTGCGGCAAACCTTCAACAACTGCTCAGTGTTGAAGTCTTTGATCCTGCGTACTCCCGCAGTAGAATTCCTTCAATCCCCTTTCCTCAGAATCACAACTCTGAGTCTTCGTCCAGCATGCACCTGCCTTGCACGACTCTGGTGTCAACTCTACACTTCTGAGAGCCTAGAACCAAAAGTTCTCTCTACTTGAACCCTGTAGTCACGCACTCCTTGCGAACAAATTCAACTGCACTCCTTGCAGGAATTCTCTGATTCAAGATAAAGAAACAATTGAAACTAATTCCTTATTCTTACACCCTTCACTTCAACCATGAAATCACATACACAACATATAAAATCAAATGTATGACAGAAAGAAAACATTCATGAGCATAATATCATCAATACACAGAGAATAACACAACCATGAAATTGAATCAAAGCTTTCTATTAATTCAATATCTGTACATGGAGGTTCTTCATACACTTTTCTACTCTTCTCTCCTAAATGTTCTCAATGATAATGTTACAATGTACAAAGGAGGGTGTCTATATCCCATTTCCCTCTCGAGCTCTTAGGCTATCAAATCTAGAATTAAATGTTCTATCTACTTTACATTAACTATCTTAAATGCCTCATCTACCTAAGGGCATGAGCTTATCTGCTCAAGGTCCATTGCAATGTACAAGTGCGCTTCATTAATTTCACACATTTATGTTTGGCGCAACAAATATCTAGGTGTTTCAAAAATTTCGTGCTGGCACTGTCTAGTTGTTCTCCGCTCCGCGTTGGCTCTCTTGATGAGTTGTCGATGCTCCTGCATCAATATACATTGACACGTTATAAGAATTCTTAAAAAAAGTAGGTTGTGTCATCCCTACTCTCACTCGTATAGTCATCAATCTTCTTCTTTATGCCGATGATATCATTCTTATGGCAAGGAGTCCCCATGATCTTGAAAACCAACTAAGAATCCTCAAGGAATTTTTCTCCAATATGGGTATGAATGTTAATACTTATAAGACTAAGGTCGTGATTATTAATTCCAATAAGATCCCTTATGATACCTTTGTATATGACAACAACAAATTGGAGGAAGTGACTTCATACAAATATCTTGGAATTGATATTCACCACAAGCTCAATTGGAATTATAACACTGGGAAAAGGATTATTGGGGGATGGAAATCTTATTATGGGCTTGAAAACAATTGTAAATTAGCTAATATTTGGAGTTGGGATAAGAAGAAAATACTCTTTTAGACTCTTGTTACACCTATTATTCTTTATGGATGTGAAGTCTAGGGCTGTAGTATCTCTCGTGAATCCTGGAGAAAGATAGAGAAAATACAAAATAATTTTATAACCTATAATCTCAAAATTAAAGGAAATATACCCTATCACATCCTCCTCTTAGAAACAATCCTCTCCCCCATTGAGAGCATGGCTATGACTAGATACCTAATGTATAAGAACAAGTTAAACAACATGGAAGACAAGAGGCTACCTAAAATTGCTTCAAAATCAAGTCTGTTAAACAAGACTATCAAAAGAGATTAACTGCAATATCAGAGTCAAACAAGGATGTCCCTTGTCCCCTACCCTTTTTGGCATATACATTGACAAGTTAGAACAATGCTTGGAAAAAGCAGATTGTGTCGGTTGTACTCTCACCGGTATAGCCATCAATCTTTTTCTTTATGTCGACGATATCATTCTTATGGCAAGGAGACCCCATGATCTTGAAAACCAACTAAGAATCCTCAAGGAATTTTGTTCCAATATGTGTATGACTGTTAATATTGATAAGACTAAGGTCATGATTATTAATTCTAATAAGATCCCTTATGATACCTTTGTATATGACAACAACAAATTGGAGGAAGTGACTTCATACAAATATCTTGGAATTGATATTCCCCACAAACTCAATTGGATCTATAGCATTGAGAAAAGGATTATTGGGGGATGGAAATATTATTATGGGATTGAAAAAAATTGTAAATCAACTAATCTTTGGAGTTGGGATAAGAAGAAAATCCTCTTTGAGACTCTTGTTACACCTGTTATTCTTTATGGATGTGAAGTCTGGGGCTGTAGTATCTCTCGTGAATCATGGATAAAGATAGAGAAAATAAAAAATAATTTTATAACCTATAATCTCAAAATTAAGGGAAATACACCCTATCCCATCCTCCTCTTAGAAACAAGCCTCTCCCGCATTTAGAGCATGGCTATGACTAGATACCTAATGTATAAGAACAAGTTAAAAAACATGGAAGACAAGAGGATACATAAAATTTCTTCAAAATCAAGTCATAACCACCATTGATTCAAGTGAGAATGGCATAAAGATGCCCGGTCTTGGCTAAACTATTGGGGAATCATGGAAGAAACAATTTTGCAAAATAAAGATACTATTAAAAAAAACATCAAATCAAAATTGAAGAAGAAAATGTGGTGTGATAAAGAGTTAGAGGAAAAAGGAAAATTAAGGTATTATAAAGATGTAATCAACCCTAATCTAGAAGATCAAGATTATCTATCTGTTTCGCCAAGCGTAAAGAAAAAACTAAGCATTGATAAGATATGAACAAATTCTCACGAGCTCCATAGTGAAACTGGGCATTGGTCTATTCCTAAAACGTCATGGGATGAAAGAGTGTGTCACGTTTGTGACACTAAAAGGGTTGAAGATGAAAAGCACTTTCTCTTAGATTGTTCAACCAATACCCATATTAGATCTCATTTTCAAAATATTTATCACACTACCAACCTTCCTAACCTCTTAGAAAGTGATCTTAGAAAGTTTCTCTTAATGTTTTTCGAGCACAGAAACAAATTTCTAAAGAATCGCAAGTAATCACTTACCCTCTTAAGGTTCAATAGACCAATTCAGTCTTAGTGGACGTTAATCATCATCATCATCAGTATATACAAGTATATATCGATTTTAACTCTAGAGTTAAGAATGATCAATTTCTAGGTACAGACCTTTATTCTCATAAACAAATTCAAAAATTTCAAATTTACATTTAAAAACATTAAAAATACTATTGAATTATATAAATTGCTATAAACCTTGGTAAATAAATTACTAAATCTCATGTTGTTGTCGTTCATAATGGTGATAAATAAGCATGAATATAAATGTGAATGCGCGAGTCCACCAACGCACTCACCTTGTCACATCTATTTTATTCTACTATATTTTTATACGTACATTTTATTTCCTTTGGTGCAATTTCTCTTTTCCATGTACTTTATCTTTCTTCTTACTTGGTCGTTTTTCGGAAAGTTGTGAACCCGTGTATAGTTCCGTTGGTATGGGGTAGAATTGCAAATGATGGAAGTGTTGTCTGCAAAATGTGTATCACGGAATTGTTGGGTGCAAAATGTATATGACAGAAGTGTTGGGTGCAAGATGTATATCACTGGACACGGGGACATGAAAAATGAAAAATAAAAATAAATATGAATAATTAATTGAATAAAATTTAACAAAACATTATCACATATTAATAATGAATACGATATTTCATATTAATATTATAGGATAGATATCATTAATTTTACTTTATAGTTTATTTATTAATAATAATATAAAATAGTATATACAAGTATATATCCATTTTAACTCTAAAGTCAAGAATGATCAATTTCTAGGTACACACATTTATTATCATAAACTAAATCAAAATTCTAAAATTCCAAATTTACATTTAAAGACATTAAAAATAATATTGAATACAATTTAAATAATTTGTTTATACTATTCTTTAAGTAAAAAGTATTATAGCATGATATAAATTGCTATAAATCTTCGTACATTGTTATAATATTCTATAAATTACTAAATCTTATGTTGCGGTCATAAGCATGACTATAAATGTGAACCCGCAACCTGCTCACCATGTCACATCTATTTTATTCTACTATATTTTATAAGTATATGAAGGAATTGTTGGGTGAAAAATGTATATGACGGAAGTGTTGGGTGCAAGATGTATATCACGGAACAAGTTGGACATGAAAAATGAAAATAAATATGAATAATTAATTGAATAAAATTTAACAAAACACTATCACATATTAATAATGAATACGATATTTAATATTAATATTATAGCATAGATATCATTAATTTTACTTTACAGTTTATTTATTAATATTCATATAAAATAATATATACAAGTATATATCCATTTTCTCTAGACTCAAGAAGGATCAATTTCTAGGTACAAATATTTATTAACATAAAACATTTCCAAAATTCCAAAATTCCAAATTTACATTTAAAAACATTAACAATAATATTGAATAATATTTAAATAATTGTTTATACTATTCTTTAAGTAAAAAGTGTTATAACATTATCTAAATTACTATAAATTTTGGTACAATGTTATAATATTCAATAAATTACTAAATCTCATGTTGTGGTAGATTGTTCATAATTACTAGTCTATAAACCAGTGAGTCCACCAACCAGCTCACTGTGTCACATCTATTTTATTCTACTATATTTTTATACTTATATGACAGAATTTTTGGGTGCAAAATGTATATGACGAAAGTGTTGGGTGCAAGATGTTTATCAAGAAACAAAATGGACATGAAAAATGAAAAATATAAATAAATATGAATAATTAATTGAATAAAATTTAACAAAACATTATCACATATTAATAATGAATACCATATTTCATATTAATATTATAGGATAGATATCATTAATTTTACTTTATAGTTTATTTATTAGTATTAATATAAAATAGTATATATAAGTATATATCTATTTTAACTCTAGAGTCAAGAAGGATCAATTTCTAGGTACAAACCTTTATTACCATAAACAAAATCAAAATTCCAAAATTCCAAATTTACATTTAAAAACATTAAAATTAATATTGAATAAAATTTAAATAATTGTTTATACTATTCTTTAAGTAAAAAGTGTTATAGCATTATATAAATTACTATAAATTTTATTACATAGCATTATATAAATTACTATAAATTTTATTACAATGTTATAATATTCTATAAATTTATGAATAATTAATTGAATAAAATTAAAAAAAATATTATCACATATTAATAATGAATACGATATTTAATATTAATATTAATATTATAGGATAGATATCATTAATTTTACTTTAAATCTTATTTATTAATATTAATATTATAGGATAGATATCATTAATTTTACTTTAAATCTTATTTATTAATATTAATATAAAATAGTATATACAATTATATATCCATTTTAACTCTAGAGTCAAGAAGGATCAATTTCTAGGTACAGACCTTTATTATCATAAACAAAATCAAAATTCCAAAATTCCAAATTTACATTTAAAAACATTAAAAGTAATATTGAATAAAATTTAAATAATTGTTTATACTATTATTTAACTAAAAAAATGTTATATCATTATATAAATGATGCATCCCCCCTCCCCTCCTAGGGTTCTGTGACCTATCGGTCTCTGGATCGTTTTGATTGTTGAGTCAGATCAACTCTCCGGGATCCTGATCAAACCCAAGTCAAATATGCACATGTCCCTTTTATCCTTTTGGCACAGGTCCAATGACACACACACCCTTTGTCTGCACGTTCTGGCTCTCTTCAGTGTGCAAACACTAGCTCCTTTTCACTAGCCCCTTCTTCATACGACCCTGGACTGTGCCCTTGTGATAATGCATGATTGCGAGAACGGGCAAGAGTGGTTTCAAACCAACTCACTTTTCACCCGTAATCCTCCTCCTGCTGCCACGTATCCTTTTGCGAATACCATGGTTCTAATTGCGGCCCTCTCTAGAATAATAATCTTCTGTGCAAGTTTTGGCTCCACAATCCTTCTCATCCATCGATCTCCTACCTCTCGATCGATGACTGTTATCAAATATCCTTTTCTACCATCTACGCAAAATCTCATATCACAATAATCTGTCGCCACCTAACTCCCGTCTAGATCAACGAATGTCGTTGATTTCACCTTTTAAGCTTCGGGAATTTCAATTTTCAAACTCCTCTCTCCTCTATATGGAAATACCCTGGAGTGGAAGATCTGTTGCCACCTGTCTTCTTGAATCTATGGCCAGGATCTCCTCCTTGATTCTGGCCTTAGGGAATCTCGATTATCAACCTCAACAAGCTCTGTTTTCTAAGTTCCTTCTTTGCATGTGACCTCAGACGACATCCTCACATGACCACATGAATTCCTTGTAAAGCTCATGCACCTTCAATCCCCAAAATGCTATGGGACCATTGATCTCCTGATCTTGATGGCACCCTAAATTGACAGTTCAGATCTATCCTCCCCAAACCTAAAGACCAGATCTCTTTGTGATTCTGGACTTCGGGTGATTGAAATCTCAAACCTCACTTTCCTTCATACTTTAGTCTTCTAGAGTTAACGATCTACTGACACCTGTCCTGCTAAATCAATGGCCCTATTCCTACTTTGAATTTTTGACCTTTCAACCCATATCTACAGCCTTGTGACCCCCTTCTCAATTAATGGTCGAGATCCTCCTTCGTGTCTTCAGTCCTTTACTCCTCCACTTTTATCCAGAGTCTCAGATTTGACACCGCGTGTCCACCTTCGCATCAATGACTCTTGTCATTTCCAGGACTTTGGCCTTCGATGTTCTCAAATATCAACAACCACAAATTTTCAAAGTGAAATATTCTAGAGTGTTTGATCTTCTGACACATGTCCTCTCTTGATCCAATGACTGTCAAGTGGAGTTAATATCCTTCCTCCATGCATCCCTTCACAGATCAACAATCCACATGCTCCTTGTGGGATCAACGACCCTTAACCACTTCGACCTTCAGCGCTTCGGGATATTCTGAAACGACTATCATCCGCTTTGGTTGTTCGAGCTTCAATGATGTCAAACTATTCTCCTTCACATTCTCCCGGAGTGAATTCACCCGGAATTTAGGATCTCTTGCCACATGCCCTCCTGGATCTAACGGTCCAGCTTTTCTTTGGCTCTTCAGGCTTCGGCGATGTAAGTTCTCAAATGAAACCTCACTACAACTTACCTGGAGCTCGCAATATTTTGATAAGTGTCCCTTCGTAGATCGACGACTCTCGACCTTTCGACTCTTTGAGCTTCGGGTGTTTCAACCTTCTATGGGCTCATTCCTTCCGGAGCATTTCCACCTGAAATCGATATATTTCTTCCACGTGTTCTTCTAGTTGATGGACGATCCCAAATTACTTGGGGACTATGGGGCTTTTGTGAGTCCACCCTCTTGCATGTACACAAAGCATTAAATCTCATGCACCTTCTTGTGATCAGACGACGAATGATCCTCTGCGCTCAGATCCAATGGATCAAATCTATTCTCTTCTTTGCACTTCCTTTATTCATTAGACGTAGATCTAACGGTCTAGGATCCCTTCCATAACCAATATGATGTTTTTTTTCACTCCTCCTGCGGTTTTGATTCCTTCAGAATTGGAAGATTTCATCAGTCTTCAAAGGTTTTTGGCATTTGAACTTTCTCCTACGATCCTGGCCTCTGGGGCTTTCCTGTGCATTTTAAAACACTATATATTCTAAGCTTTATAACTTGGCATAAGTACGTCCCTTACTCTCTCTTTCTGTTATCTCTTCTGAGCTTGATCCTTAGAGGATTTCCGATCTCCCACGTAGTTCTTTCATTTCTAGGATTTCGTTAAACTCAGATCTGAAGGATTTCTTGAAAATAAATTCTTCTCTCCCTCCTTACGTTCTCCTTTCTCAATGCACACCTTGCATACTTTCTTCTATAGAGTATTCAATAACTCTATCTCTTCACAAACCCAACACAGAGTCCTTCCTGTGCACTCCTTTCACTTCCACTGATGAAGGTTCAATGATATCTCTCCTGAGCTTTCCTAAGGTTAAGCCTTTGTCAATGCACTCCTTGCGGACTATGTACACTCCTTACACTCGAAAACTCAAAGACAAGAAACAATTTAAACTCATACAATACTTCACCAGTTCATACATTCAGAATGTGAATTACATATAAAAGCATAATTTATGGTTCACAGATGTGAATCATCTCCTAATTTCTGGTTCATAGAGGTGAATCATCTCCTCTTCTGTGTCACTGAGGTTTTCAGCATACCTCAACCAACTCCTTAACAAATTTTGTTGTCATCTGGCCAATAATATCTTGACTGACCACTTCACCTTCTTCTTCATGGGCCACTCATACACCCAATGCACTTTTGCATCCTGCTGCATTTTAAATGCAAGTTTCTCCATTTTTGCTCTTATTTCATTGAGCTCGAGATCCATCTCTGGATTTATTTTCTTCTTGTGTCCTTCTCTTCAACCACACTCATGGCCTTTAGTAGCCATTTTCACCTTCTACCTGCCCTCCTGGAAATCCTTTTGGATTACTCTACATCTGAGAGAATCTCCATCTTCTCTCACAACTCACCTAGTTGTTTAAATTTTTGTTGTTGTTGTGCGTGTGCAACAACCTTCTCACAGAGCATCAATAACCTCCTTCCTTCACCTTTTGTCTACATGAAAAATTTAACTTCTGATACGACTTGATGTTATCATATCATCTCCTTTCACCATCTCGCCCTTTTGTTTGTTTTCTGCAAACAAAATTCAGCCTTCTCCTCTTTTTCTTTCGCCTAAAATCTAAAGACGAAAATCAACTATGATACCACATGATGGCACCAGACTATCTCTTATTTAATGTACTATCTCCTCGGCCTACATCAATAAATTCTGGAAAAAGGTTCTGATACCACCTGAGGGCGAATTTTTTTTTTCAAGAAATCTTCCAGATCTGAGTTTGTCGAAATCCCGAAAACACAAGGAGTGCGTGGGAGATCGAAAATACTCTAAGGATAAAGATCATAAGAGATAACACAAAGAGATTGTAAGGGACAGACTTATGCCAAGTCCTAAATCTTAGAAGACATAGCGTTTTCAAACGCACAGGTGAGACCCAGAGGCCAGGATCATGGGAGAAAGTTGAAAGGTAGAAAACCTTTGAATACTGACGAAATATTCCAAGTCGGAAGGAATCAAAACCCCAAGAGGAGGAGTGAAAACAACTGTCAGATTGGTTGTGGAAGGGAGCTTGGACCGTTATATCTACGTCCAATGAACATAGGAAGCACAAAAAAGAGAAAAGATCTCATCCATTGGATATGACCACAGAGGATCAGTCATCGTCTCATCATAAGAAGGTGCCCAAGATTTAACGCTTTGTGTACACACAGGAGGGTTGAATCACAAAATCCCTGAAGTCCCAAAGTCATTTGGGATCGTCCATCAACTGGAAGGACATGTGGCATAAATCTATCAATTACGGGTGGAAACGCTCTGGGAGGAATGAGCGCACAAAAGGTTGAAACACCTGGAGCCCAAAGAGCCGAAGGGCCAAGATCATTCGATCTACAAAGGGATAATTTTCAATAGATCCTGAGCCCTAGGTAAGTTGTAGTGAGGTTTCAGTTGAGAACTAAGATCATCGAAGCCTGAAGAGAAGAAAAAAAATATGGACCATTAGATCTAGGAGGGCATGTGGCAAGAGATCATGAATTCTTGGTGAAGTCACTCTAGGAGAATGCGAAGGAGAACTTTTTGACATATCCGAAGCCTGAACAACCAAAGCGGATGATATTCATTGGTCTAGGTTGGAAAAGTGTCACCCGATCATGAAATTCAGAGGATCGTACTTTGGGGTTTTTGTGAAGTAATGTTTCAGAATATCTCGAAGTGCCAAAGGCTGAAGTGGTTAAGGGTTTTTGATCCCACAAGGAGCACGTGGATCATTGATATATGAAGGGATGTGTGGAGGATGGAGATTCACTCCACTTGACAGTCATTGTATCAAGAGAGGAAAAGTGTCAGAAGATCCAGCACTCCTGTGGTTGTTGATATTTGAGAACGTCGAAGGCCGAAGTCCCAGAAATGACAAGATTCGTCAATGCAAAGGTGGACACATGATGTCAAATCTGAGACTCTAGAGAAAAGAGAAGGAGGAAAGGTCCAAAGACCCGAAGGAGGATCTCAACAGTTTATCTAGAAGGGGGTCGAAGGACCATATATATGGGTTGAAAGGTCAAACGTCCAAGGTAGGAACAGGGCCATTGATTTAGCAGGACAGGTGTCAGAATATTGTTAACTTCGGAAGACTGAAGTACGAAGGAAAGAGAGGTTTGATATTTCAAACACCCGAATTCTGGAATTGCGAAGAGATCTGGTCTGTAGGTTTGGGTATGGCATATTTAAACCATCAATTCAAGGTACCGTCAAGATCATGAGATCGATGATCCCATATAATTTTGGGGATTGAAGGTGCGTGAGCTTTAGAAGGAAGTCACGTGGTCATGTGAGGACATCATTCGAGGTCACATGCAAAGAAGGAACTTAGAAAATGGATCTTGTGGAGGTTGAGAGTCTATATTCCTGAAGGTCGGACTCACAGAGGAGATCCTGGCCATAGATTCAAGGAGACAGGTGGAAACAGATCTTCCACTATGGGGGATTTCCATATAGGCGAGAGAGGAGTTTGGAAATTGAAATTCTCGAAGCCTGAAAGGTGAAATCAACGACAGTCGTTGATCTAGAGGGGAGTTACATGGCGATAGATTATGGTGATCTGAGATTGCTCGTAGATGGAAGGAAAGGATATTCGATAGCATCCATTGATCAGAAGGAAACGTCGATAGGCACGATATTGAAGGACAGGAAGTATTGCAGAGCCATAACTTGCGTGGAGTATAATTATTCTAGAGAGGGTTGCAATTGGAAGCACAATATTCACAAAAGGATATGTGGCAGCACGAGGAGTATTGCGGGGAAAAAAGAGGGTTGGTTTGAAACCACTCTTGCCCACGCCCACAATCACGCATTATCACAAGGGCACAACCATGGTTTTTATGAAGAAGGGGCTAGTGAAAAGGCGCTAGCGTTTGCAAACTGAAGAGCGTCAGAACATGTAGAAAGAGGGTGTGGGTGTCACAGGACCTGCACCAAGAGAAGAAAATAAACCTATGCATATTTCACCTTGGTTCGATCAGGAGCCCAAAGAGTTAATCCGACTAAACAATTGGAACAATCCAGAGACCAGGAGGTCACAAAACCCTAGGAGGGGAGGGGGGATAGATCAATAAATTACCATAAATCTTGGTACAATGTTATAATATTATATAAATTACTAAATCTCATGTTGCAGTCTGTCAGACTCGTGATACATAAGAATGACTATAAATGTGAACCCACGAATCCACCAACCCACTCACCATGTAATATTTATTATATTATACTATATTTTTATAAGTTCATTTCATTTACTTTGGTGCAATAACTTAATATATATAGTTTTATGTGTATTTACATTTATCGTCTTCTATACTTAACCAATTTCTCATTTCTGTTTTCTCTGTACTTTATATTTCTCGTTACTTAGTCATTTTTCCCAAAGTTTTGAACCCTGGTATACTGAAGCTTGTGAGTTCCAATGGTCCAGGGTCAAATTGCAAATGACGGAAGTGTTGTCTGCAAAATGTGTATCACAGAATTGTTGGGTGCAAAATGTATACGAGGGAAGTGTTGGGTGTGCAAAATGTATATGAGGGAAGTGTTGGGTGCAAGATGTATATCACGTACAAGAGGGACATGAAAAATGAAAAATAAAAATAAATATGAATAATTAATTGAATAAAATTTAACAAGACATTTTCACATATTAATAATGAATACGATATTTAATATTAATATTATAGAATAGATATCATTATTTTTACTTTATAGTTTGTTTATTAATATTAATATAAAATAGTATATAGAAGTATATATCCATTTTAACTCTAGAGTCAAGAAGTATGTACAAACCTTTGTTATCATAAACAAAATCAAAATTCCAAAATTCCAAATTTACATTTAAAAACATTAAAATTAATATTCATTAAAATTTAAATAATTGTTTATACTATCATTTAAGTAAAAAAAAATGTTATATCATTATATAAATTACTACAAATCTTGGTACAATGTTATAATATTCTATAAATTACTTAATCTCATGTTGCACGTTGGACTCATGATACATATCCGCCAACCCCACTCACCTTGTCACATCTATTTTATTCTACTATATTTTTATAAGTGCATTTCATTTCCTTTGGTGCAATAGCTTAATATATATAGTTTTATGCATATTTATCATCTTATAAAGGTAGGGGTGGAACTTATCAAAAGCATGACTTGTTAAAATAATAGTTTGATTATCTTCAAAAGATGAAAAAACTATGCAAACATGACTCATAATTAAACCATAAAAGAATGGTCCCAATAATATCATCTAATCTTTTTTTTTGATGATTATTTTCAATATATGGAAAATAAATGCATACAAGACAAATGGTTAGTCTTAAAAAAGTTCTAACATTGACATTTACTTCATTTGTTTGGGAATAAGTGATGCAGGAGCATCCCTCACGACAAGCAAAACCAACGTGGAAGCAGGAAGTCAGCTGGAAGATGTCCAGCGCAAGATTTTGAATTTTTAAATTTTCCCTTGAAGTTGATGCGAAAACATAAATGAGATCATTTAATTTGGCACCTTGGTAAAAATGTAATCAGACCTCGAGCCATACGCTCTCGTCTGAGATAGACAGAGGCATTTATAGTAGTAGTTGCAGGTAGATAGAATTGAATTCTTAGATTAGACAGTT
>SNQJ01S0002676.1:24354-49947 GCA_010110895.2 Picea sitchensis
GAAACAAAGAACTGTAGAAGAACACCCATGTACAGATATTGAATTAATAGAAGAAGTTGATTCAGAGTCATGGCTGTTGTGTTACTCTCTGTGTATGTGTGTTGAATGCTCTTCTTATGAATATTACTTCCTGTTATGCATTTGTTATCATGCTATGTGTATGATTTCGTGTGTTAAGATCGAAATCCAAGAGAAAGTGGAATGAGTTCTAATTGTTTATCTACTTGAGCAAGGATTCCTGCAAGGAGTGCAGTTGAAGTTGTCCACAAGGAGTGCGTTGACAGAAGGCTCAGAGAGTTAACTCTTGTTCTCGTTCGCTGAGTAGTGAACGCAGGTTGCTAGAGCCTTGCAAGGAGTGCGTAAGCTAAGGAGAGTCTCAGTCGTGAAACTGAGTAGAAGCTTTGAAGGACTGCTACTACGGGCATACGCAGAGTCAAGGAAGCTTGAACAGTTGAAGTGTTCACAGGTTTTGCTGCAAGGAGTGCGTGCAGAGAACCTCGTTGAGGTTGAAGTAATTTAGCAAATCTCAGGAAGGATAGGCCTCTGAGTCGCTGAAGATCATCGTAGATAAGTGTGACTTGAAGTCAGAAAGAAACGTCGCAGGTTGGCGAAAAGGTGAAGGAATCTCGTGGAGAGATACCCTTTTCATTTCGTGGATTATCCAGGGAAGAACGGATGGTCGAAATCTTCTAAAGAGATTTCGCGAAGTTCCGAGGATCGTTAGATCTTGCAGAGGTGCAAGGAGGTTATGGAGAATAGGTCCGAAGAGTTTGAAGCTCAGGAGGGGTATGGCCGTCGATTCCGAGTCACAGGAGCCGTAGGATCTACACGCGGTATCGTGTATTGGGGACTCAGGAGTTGAAGCCCCAAAAGTTGTGCAGCTAGAGCAGCGATATCGTGAGATGCGATATCCCTACAAGATCAGAGCCGTTCGTTGTGGAGGACGCGTGTAAGGAGATTCTCTCATCTCGCAGACTCGAACATTGGAGGACCGAAGGGGAAACCCTTTAGCTTCGCGAGCAGCGAAGTGGCGAGAAGGCTAAGAACCGTCCATCTGAGGAGGACAGGTGGCAAGAGATCAAGAGATATCGCTAACTCGGGAGTTCGCAGGGTGAAAGCCCAAGTATTGGGTATTCAGAGTCGCGAGGCACGAGGACGCGAGGCGACGAAGTGGAGAGAGATTTGTAGCCATCCATCTGAGGGGACAGGTGGCAAGAGATTAAGAGATCTCGCGAACTCGGGAGTTCGCAGGGTGAAAGCCCAAGAATTGGGTATTCAGAGTCGTGAGGCGCGAGGACATGAAGCGGTGAAGGAGCGAGAGGATCATATCCGTTCATCTGAGGAGGATAGGTGGTGAGATATTGAGAGATCTTGCGAACTCGGGAGTTCATTGGGTGAGAGTCCAAACATTGGGTACTCCAAGTCGCGAGGTCGCGAGTAGCGAGAGGAGGACGGCCGTTGGATCCGAATCACAGGAGAACCGTTGGATCTGCACGTGTGATCGTGTATCGGGACCTCGCAAGAAAAGGTTCAAGAATTTGGCCACGGGGATCGCGAGATTGCGAGATAGAGATATCCCGACAGCTGGAGGATAGTGTGGGCCATAGCGAAGTCGACGAGTGGAGTACAGGTGGCACAAAGGATGCAAGTCATGAAGTGCTGAGGAGACGAGATTCATGTGGACGCCGAGTCGCGAAGTGCCGAGGAGCCGAGATTCATGTGGACGCATGGCAGAGCATAAGGTGGGACCGCGCAGCCAAAGGGTGGACACGTGTTGCCTGAAGAAAGGAGTCATCACTCTGTTGAATTCTCGCATCTCAGGGATTCGCGGAATAGGAGGGTGAAAACTCGACGGTTCAACCGGCGAGGTTGCGAGGTCGCGAGGTTGTGAGGTTGCGAGAGACGCTAACATTAAGCCTAGCCCACGGTTGCATGTGGTGAGGGCACTAGTAAAGGAAGGAGCTATACCCGTATCACCAGATCGGGTATCGCAAGATTTGAAAGGAAGAGTTGGAGGCTTTGAGTCACGAACTCGCGAGACAACGAGATTTAGATGATCTCCCGGTGGTAAAGGGGAGACCTCGGGGGAAGATTGCTATGGGTGCAGATTTCCTGATAGGGAAATAGAAGAACCTTCGAGTTCTTCGGGCCGAGAAGAAGAAGGTCATGTGAGAGCGGACGTGCCTGGGTGGCGCGCCCCTGTATCAAGAAGTGGAGACACAAATTCAGTTTTAAAAAATTAGTTATTTCATTTGTTTGACAAGTGGAGACAAAAATTTAATTGCAAAAATTATTCACTAATGTAATTTATTCTATTTGTACACAAGCATGATAATTTATATATCCAAGCTTCTATGGATTTATAAGAATTTTTATAATTAATTTTACTTAAGAAAACCAACTTCATTGCACACACATCTCTAAGTTTTTATGGATTTATAATAATTTTTATAATTACTTTTACTTAAGAAAACCAACTCCATTGTACAAACACCTTATAAATTCATTCAATGATGCCCTCCAACTCCATTATGCAAACACCTTATAGATTCATTCAATGATGTCCTCTCCAAGACATTGAGAATGGAGATTGTTGACCTTAACTAATTTCTAGAACGTCCTCATTATACAAACACCTTATAGATTCATTCAATGATGTCCTCTCCATGACATTGACAATAGAAATTATTGACCTTAACTAATTTGTAGAACGTCGTGTCACAAGTGATGATGATAGAATCTAATTAATCATGATCAATTTAAAGCATTTCAAAGTATTTTTTAAATAGTAAACTTGAGTTACTTTAAGTTATAATATAATGCATTTCCACCATAAATGGTTTTCTTAAGCATATATTGACATTAAGCATGCCAAATATACTTGCCTAACACACACAAATTTCCTATATAATACATAGAAAAACCAAATGATTCATATATTACAATGTTATTACCCTATGGATAAGCCTAGAAAGATTGAAATTCACTAACACAAGGTGAGCCTAAATGAAAGAGCATTTTTTTGAAAAATCTTGGGCACAAAATAACAAAAAAAAAAACATTTTTGCACCCCAAACCAACTTGAGGGAGACTATGTAGAATAAATAGTGAGATGCATGTTCTTAATGAGTGTTTATGGTTAAATTTATGAGAGACACGATTTGAAACTGGGCCTATGGGTTGTGGGCCCATTATACTTTTGCTATGCTTTGATATTCTTTCAATTTTGTAATATAATTTCAAAGATACACAAAAAGAAAAATGTGATCCAAAAAAGGAGGAAAATAAATTTGAAACAAACAGATGATTAATGTATCAAACAATGCATTAAATCATTCTAAATAAGTTAGTGCACCAACCATTGATCTCAAAATTGGCCTACAATTTACTGATCTGGCTAGTAGCTTATAAGAATTCAAGTCTCCATAATACATTCATGGTAAGATTCTACAATCTTCCATCTTCTTGGTTCAAATATCTTCACATTGATTTCTACGAGTTGTATTCAAGATGGTATCACCAAATAATTCTACCAACAATTAAGTTGTTCCGAGTAAATTAACTTTTAATTAAGTTTTAATTTTTTAGGTAAATTAACTTTTAGGAAGGGACTACGCTGCCATGCAACACTTGTTTATTATTGAGTTTATATACATATTTCAATAATTTACAACTAGTTTTGAGTTGGGATTGAGAAAAAAACAATCAAGAATTATTATTGATGTAAAACAAAGAGCTTGCTAAAGAAAATTATGTAGAAAACAAAAAAGGTAATGAATAGAGAAAACTCAAAAAGTATTCATTATCATTATAGAGGTTCACAATGACAATGTAAAAAATAATTGTCCCAGTGCCTAGAGCATACCTCTATGTGGCCTATTATAATATATTATCTAATTAAGGAACCTATGTATCATATCTCTATGTGGCTTATTATAATATATTATCTAATTAAGGAAGCTATGTATCTATACTCATTGGAAAAACAAAAAGACATGGTGTTATGGAGTAATGCACTTGGTATGACCATCTTCAAGGTACATCAAATCCTTCCCTTTTAGTTTTGAAAGTGTCCCCACATTCTCAACCACCTGAGGGAAAGAAGTTTGAAAAATGGAATGGAAAACATCGATTTAGTCATAGTAGTCATCTATCCTTGATACCCAACAACATAGGAATGATGTTGAAAGTGCCTAGTTGAGTGAGTTTGAATATTCAACAACGTGTCTTTAGTAAGTGAATGTTGGAAATCTAGAATAATCTCCATGGAATCAGTGAGATAAATTTCTTCATCCAACAAGGGAGGTTCATAGAGTTTCTAGTTACTCACATATGATCACATTATGAATATCAAACTAGAAAGGAAAATCTAGCCAATAAGAAGTATCATTTACTTATTAGATAATTTATATGGACCATATGAGAGAGGATTTAAATTATGATGGAACTATCCTTTAAAACACTACCTATACAATTACAACCAAACATAATCCCCAAATTGGAAGTGCATGGAAAATTGATTGAAATATTGAAAATGATTATAACATGTTCGGGACAATTGGAGTTCTATAATCACCTACTCATGTATCAAGGACACCTTTTAGATAAAAGAGGAGGCATTATCTTTCTCTTTAAACCAATGGGAAGAGGAGAGAGGTTGGTAAGTGATAAATAGTTAATAATAGGTGAGAGGCCAATACCCATAGAACAACCCAAAAGGAAAAAAACCAATAGAGCAATTGAAAGAAAAAAGCAAGACATGTAGGTAAGCATCCCACTATTCATTTCAAGTATAGTACACGTAGTGGGCATGGACATGGCTATGGTTCGCTACCTCAATTTGGTTATTGGTCTAAGGGTGAAAAGAGTGGGACAAAAAAAGTGATGTTGTAGTTGTTGTAGATTCTTCATGATTCTAGTCCTCCATAAGAAGAGCTGTGAGATTCTTGAATGTGGACTAATTGATTAGGTGTATTGGGCATATAAAACTAGTCCAATTTACATAATCAAATGTCATGAATAAGATATTCAAGGAAGGGAACTTTCTTGATATCTAGAGAATGGAGAGGTTTCTATGCTTCACATGTTGCACAAAATGCCTACAAACTATCAAGCATCAAAATTGGAAGGGAGACTAAACATTTCAACCACTTTGTTGGAACTGCCTTTTTATAGTAAATTACCAAGTGAAACTACCTAATATAGGTGATCTAGGATATTTTCATCGAGTGACTTATAAAGAATTGCATTAAATGAGCATAAATTAAAGTACACCATTAAAGAAAGAAAATCTCAATAATGAAGAGACATAAGCATCAAATCTGAACACAAAACATGATAACCGAGTTCGTCCCTGGTGGACTACGTCTCCGGGTACTTCTGTCAAATGGGTAGACCTTTCCATTAACTCAACAAAATAATTTAGCAAAATACATAAGTATACCTCATTCTGAAATCAAACTGTAGAAATAATGCTTAGATCAGAAAACAGACAACACCACTGAATTCATGGCGTGGAATTACCCAAAAATGATTGTCTCCACACCTCGATCCGTGTTTGGCACTCCCAGGCCCAAGAAGAAATTTGTCTTGATTTTTGTTCCCCTTAGCAACCTGCAATTAATGATTGTGCTGCATTGAAAAGCATGCTCAAGGATGTACCTCACGCACACGTCTCCAGGGATGGGTAGACTCAAAATTTAAGTAATTTCTGTGGGTGTTGATAACAGTAGAGTTCGTTGGCCTGTTTGGTTTGAGCATGAATATAAATGTGTAGAAGGGAGAGAAGGTCACGGGGTCAAACCCGTGAGCCTCTCCCTTTTGGGTTTGCTTTGTTGTAAAATATATATTAATATAACAAGTTTCCCTCCAATTTTTGCGCTATCCATGCTCCCAACAGTTATATCGCGACCATATTTGGTGTGGTCCACCAGATTTGGCTGACCCGCCAATTTTTTGATTTTCTTTCAAAATTTGGTTACGGGTTGTCCTTGTGAATTTTCTACCTGCCACATGGAAACCCCTGATTGGGCCATGTCATCACACCACATCAATGTGCGATGTCATCATTCCACCTCACCATATGGACTGCCATGTGGCACGATCCTATTGGTCCATGAATCTATCTGAAAGTGCCAAAATTTGGTGACACGTCAAAGCCTATGGTGTTGCCACCTCATCATGTTGATGCCATGCTGACATGTGTCACCTTATGCTCTTGTCATGTGTGTTGTATGGATGCTAACATCAGTAGTACGGATGCCGACTCATCCCCTGTTGACTGGGATGGGTTTACCAAAATTTGACTGTGAATATATTTCAATACCTAACTTCGTTTGATGAGTCATTTATGCTGTTATAACTCCTATGATGCACTCTTTGCGATAATGTCATTTGCACTGAGTTTTCGGAACATTGAATTTTTTCCCTTTCTCTTTTTGTTGAGGCCATTATGAGCGTCTTAAGTTTCCTCTACGAGTTCTGAGTTGTTCTTATCCTTCTCTGGATCCTTTTTGGATCACGCCTTCCCAATGAGATATTTTTGGACCACCGAAATATTTCATCAATCAACAGGTAAGTGAGGGAAGAGTCCCCTCAGTTTGTCCTTCTCAATCCACTTTGCCTTTCTTGGATGTGTGCCCTTTAATACTACTCGAAGATAATCAACATCACCCCTATGTGAAGTCCTCATCTTTCTGTCGAGGATGATATATTCCTGTAACTCATCCAAGTACTGAGCTGAAAACTCATCAACTGAAGGGATTGCAACTTCCATATCCTGATCCATGATCATGGGAGGCTAAAAAAGTTTCAAGTTATCTACGTTCACAACTGAGTAAATCTGCATATAAGGTGGAAGATACAAATGAAAATCCTTGGTACCACTTTTCTCTAAGATAGTCAAGTGTCCATAATGATTGGGCTTGAGTTTCTTGACTTCACCCTTCAATCTCTCTTTGCTTATGTGAAGCCATACTCGGTCTCCAACCTGGAACTGATGATCAATCCTGTGCTTTTCATGCCAATCTTTGTACTTTGCTTGAATTTTCTCCAACCATTCCTTCACTGCCTAGTGTACCTATTGGATCCTCTGGATGAACTTGCGAGCTCTGTCCTTTGTTCATTCTTCATTGACATCGAAATCTCTCCCATACATCAATTCCAAAGGAACCTTGGGTAGGTACCCAAAACATGTCTCAAAAGGTGAACTTTGAGTGGAGGAGTGTAAATCTCGGTTCTAAGCATGATGTACATAGGGTATCTGTTCATCCCATAACTTTGGATGCTTGGTGCAATAGCCTTGAAGAAAAAGTACCATTGTTATGTTTACCACCTGTGTCTTTCTGTTGGTCTGTGGATGGAAAGCAATGATAATCTTCAATTTGGTGTCCATCATTCTCCACAAGATAGTCCAAAAGTCCCCAAGGAATCGAGTATCTGTTACAGGAGAATCCCCCTGTGGACAAGTGGATTTCCTCTTGGATACTAGACCCCTATGACCAAGACAAAAAAGTACTATTTTGGACACTGAAATTCCTTTTCATGAAGCTAAACTATTCAAAGAAGAAGAAGGATCAAAGGTAAATACCTTTTACCGACGTTTGTCCTTGCTCGATCCAGACTGATCTTGATCTCCAAGTTCTTCAGAAGGTCCTGCAATACAATGAGAAACAACAACGAAACATACTTCCTACTCTACCATGATTAGTTTCATAATGGATCTATAAAAGAAAAAAGTTCATGAAATGTACACAAACTTTAAAGGAAATAGGCCATGCATAGATTTATATTAATGAAGAAAAAATGAAATGCTTACAATCATGGATGTAGGTGCAACAACTTCACCAAGCTCTCTTTGTCCAGACCCTTGCTCAAATAATCCACACACATAATGATGATGATTCAATGATATCTCCCTTATGAGATCATAAGTTTGATACTTCACAATGTCTCTATCTCCTTCCTTATGAGATCATAAGTCAAGTGCTTCTCTAAAACTCCATCCCCTTTCACCATGAAAAGGCCTCCTTATATAGGCTTGGAGAGGCCTAACCACTTAATATTTTATTGGGATAAGTTGAGGATTCTTCTCCTTTTGTTATGGATCTTCCCTAAGATCGAGCCTTGACCTCATATCTAAATCCAACCAACTCCAGATATGAAGGGATTCTTCCCTAATTTCTCTCAACAATTCAAAGATTCGCTCAAAAAAGGCCAACGCTCCCTCAAAATGGGACACAAAGCATTGGAACACTCCCCAAAAAGAGGTCATAGAGCGTTGGCACTCCCTGACAGTGTATAGGGGAGCATTGCCTTCCAAAATTGATTTTTTAGTGGTTTTATCAGTGGCAAAATACTTGTACTCTTTGTCAAATGAATTCTCCTCCTCAAAACTAGTCTTTTGAGGAGTCTTTCAAGTGTTCTTAATAATTTCATCCGAGACACGACATAGGCAAGATGACAGTATGATATTTGCGACACTTGTGGGTGAAATGTGACACTTGTGACATTGGTAATGACAACACTAGGCCATCATCATAATGAGTAATTTTGATGTGTGACAGATTGCCCCCCAAAGTGAAAAGTTAGAAGATGAGACCTGATGACTGAAGTACTTTGTAGACTTTTTCAAGAAAGAGTATGGACTCAAAGAACCTGATAGAAGTTGCACACAACCATCAAACAAATATTATGACATGTTTCAAACCCAAGGTAGGCATACCTATGCTTGGGTGATAAAGACTTGCAGGGTATGGCCGCCATAAGATACACTGCGGATCCATAATTATATTGACAAAAAGTTATAGCCAATGAAGATACAATGTGGATCTATACTCCTATGACCTGAACTAATCGTAGCCATGAAGAATACACAGTGGATCTAGGAGATGACAAGACATAGCCACGACCAATACAAAGTGGATCTATGTGACAATATATGTGTCAATGTTCAAAAGAAACTCCATCGCAACCTGGGAAAAGTACATATAAGAGTGATGAATCAACCCAGGGTCTTCTTATTGATCTCTATGTAGTAATAATCTAACCATGTGAATATATGTCTTGATGTCAAACATGGCAGAAACCACTTGATTATTGGTCAATGAGGTAAATCGTTAACAAGCGCGAGGGAAATCACCATTGATTTCAATGATTCCCAAGATACTCTAGTACATTCCAACGAATGTGGATGGATGAGTTGAAGTCGAATATCCATGGAATCATACAATCATAGGTAAATGATGTAAACCCACTCTTAGATGCGAGGAGGCCTTCCTTTGAGGCATGCAGGTCCTAAGGTACTAACTGGTTTCTAAGTCTAGTTCCCGGATAATGTGCTGAAGTCGACAGGAACAAACTCGTCGAAGGAGGGCCTTGATGTAACCCCCATAAACGACATGAAATTAACACAGAGATGTAATTTGGTGGATCAAATGAACATGGACTGACACAGGTATTGAAACAGGAAATTGTGATGGTTGACTCTCGAGGCAAATACTTCCCTTGAACATTGAGGCACAACAACAAAAACTTGACATGGTCTAAAACTTGATAATGAAGTGGATACTGTGACTTTCGTTGGGTGACCCAAAGGAGTAAGGAAACTCAAAGGATTGGTCTAGTGAAGAGGTTCAATAGAAAAATGCATACAAAGATAAAATGTCGTGTTCAAGGGCGACTGTAAGGATTACTTGTAATGTTCGCAAAAATTGCTTGGCTTGTTTCCTTCAATTTCCCCCCCATCCAGATAGACGAGTACCTCTTTTTAATTTAACGATCTTGAGGAGGGTTACACATGCTCAATTTAACTCACCTTCGATAATTCTCTCTTCCTTTTTCTTATGAACTGGAAGAAGTAAGGGTTTGGTCCCGTATGGGTTCTTCAATGTATGATTGTTTAACGAGTCTAGAGAAGGTAAACTCAATGATTTTTCATATTTAGAGAGTCTAAAAATGATGTAAAGACGACTCCAATGTTGTATTTTTTCGTAATTCTAGTGTCAGGATAGATTCTGGGTTCGATCCCCAGTGGAGTCACCAATTTCTGTTACAGGAGAATCCCCCTATGGACAAGTGGATTTCCTCATGGATACTAGACCCCTATGACCAAGACAGAAAAGTGTTATTATGGACATTGACATTCCTTTTCATGAAGCTAAACTATTCAAATAAGAAGAAGAAAGAAGGGTAAATACCTTTTACCAATTTTTGTCCTTGCTCGATTCAGGTTGATCTTGATCTCCAAGTTCTTCAGAAGGTCCTGCAATACAATGAGAAACAATGCACGAAACATACTTCCTACTCTACCATGATTAGCTTCATAATGGATCTATAAAAGAAAAAATTTCATGAAATGTACACAAACTTTAAAGGAAATAGGCCAAGCATAGATTTATATTAATGAAAAAAAAGTGAAATGCATACATCCATGGATGTAGGTGCAACAGCTTCACCAAGCTCTCTTTGTCCAGACCCTTGCTCAAATAATCCACACACAGAATGTTGATGCTTCAATGATATATCCCTTATGAGATCATAAGTTTGATACTTCATAATGTCTCTATCTCATTCCTTATGAGATCATAAGTTAGGTACTTCTCTAAAACTCCATCCCCTTTCACCATGAGAAGGCCTCCTTATATAGGCTTGGAGAGGCCTAACCACTTAAGATATTCTTGGGATAAGTTGAGGATTATTCTCCTTTTGTTATGTATCTTCCCTAAGATCGAGCCTTGACCTGAGATCTGAATCCAACCAACTCCAGATATGAAGGGATTCTTCCATGATTTATCTCAACAATCCAAAGACTTTCTCAAAAAAGGCCAGCGCTCCCTTAGAATGGGGCACAGAGCATTGGAATGATCCCCCAAAACAGGTCACATAGTGTTGGCACTCCTTGACAGTGTATAGGAGAGTGCGGCCTTCCAAAATTGAGTTTTTAGTGGTTTTCTCAGTGACAAAAGACTTTTACTCTTTGTCAAATGACTTCTCCTCTTCAAAACCAATGTTTTGAGGTGTCTTGCAAGTGTTCTTAATAATGTCGTCCAAGACATGACATAGGAAAGATGGCAGTATGATATTTGTGACACTTGTGGGTGAAAAGGGACACTTGCAACATTGTTAATGATGACACTAGGCCATCATCTTAATGAGTAATTTTGATTTGTAACATTATCTCTATCTGAGACAATACATGTGGGTAACCCAAAGTGAACCCAAACATACTGAAAGAAGAGATTATCATTCTTCTCAACAATGATATTCTTTTTACATGGCATCAAGATATGCATCTTTTTGAACCTACCCACTACACCATACAAATATTCATGACCCCCTTTGGTCATTGGTAAACCCCCTACAAAATCCATGGTGATAATTTCCCATGGATGGGATGGAATAGGAAGTGGTGAGTATAACCCCATTTTTCTATTAGTGGGATGACAAGTAGAACACATCACACGCCCCTTTACATATTTAGTTACAATTGCTTTCATTTGAGGACAGTAAAAAAACATCTACAAATGAGCCATAGTTTTTCCTACCCCAGAATTCCCATACACAAGATAAGTGTGATCTTCTCGTATTACATGGACTCGTTCACTTGAAGGAATACATAGATTTCCAAGATGGTAGAGTAGTTTTCCTTGCAAACAATAGTTCTCTACCTATGCATCATGGGTTAGCTTCTCATATACTTCTTTAAAATCTTCATCAATGACATATTGTTCTACATAGCTATCATGAGATAACAAAGTATTCTTCAAAATAATAGAAGCAGCAATAGGAAGTATAGAAATCATATCGACTACCTTGTTACTTGTACCCTTTTTGTACTTGATTACCAAATGAAATTGTTGTAGAAAACCCATCCATCTGTAGTGTCGATATTGTTGCAGTTTGGTTTGTGCTTGAAGATATTGTAAGGGTTGGTGATCTCTATGTATGATTGTTTCCTTCCCTAACAAGTAGTACTTCCATTTATTTATGCTTTGAACTAATGAATGAAACTCTTTATCATATGTAGGATAGTTAACAAGGACTTGGTTAAAAGTTTGAGAGTGGTAATAAATAGGCTTACGATATTGCATCAATACTGCACCCATGGCGTATCCAATGGAATCTATCTTGATCTCAAAAGGCTATTGAATATTCAACAATGCTAATACTAGTACGATATTGATCTTATCCTTCAAAGTGTCGAAAGATTTTTGTTGCTTTCCTTCTCACTAAAAAGTGTTCTTCACACTGGTTAAGGCATGCAAAAGAGTTGCTATAAAGGAGAAGTTTTAAATGAACCTCCTCCAATACTAGACTACACCTAAGAATCTTCAGACCTAGGTTACACTTTTTGGCTTAGGCCAATTTACAATTACATCAATTTTGGAAGGATCAATTTTTAATTGTCCTCCTCCTAGAATATGACGTAAGTACACAATTGTAGTCTTGCCAAATTCACATTTAGAAAATTTTACATACTGCTTGTCCCTTTGCAAAGTATCCAATACTTTCTTTACATGCCTCAGATGTTTATCCCAAGTCCCACTAAAAATAAGAATGTCATCTAAATACACAATCACAAAGTCATCTAGGAAATGCCTGAATACATCGTTCATCACACGATATTTCAAATCCCAAATGACATAACTAACCACTCAAACAATCCCTGTTTGGTTTTAAAGGCAGTTTTCCATGCATATTTTTCTGCGAACCCGATTTGATGGTATCGACTACGCAAATCCAACTTACTGAAATAAACAACTTTCTTCAACTGATTAAGTAAATCATCTATATGAGGAAGAGGGTATCAATTTTTCACCATGATTTTATTTAAGGCCTGGTAATCGACACACATTTTCCATGTCCCATATTTTTTTGGCACCATCACGATCAGAGAACCACAAAAAGATGAACTTGGCCTGATGACCCCTTGATCCAATAAGCATTGTACCTACTTCTTGATCTCTGTCATCTCCACATATGACATCCTGTATATAGCCACAATAGGAAGAGGAGAATCCTGCTGAAGATGTATCTCATGTTGGATTTCACTCTTAGGAGGTAATCCATATGGTTCCTAAAAAATATCATCATACTTAGAAACAATATCAATTAATTCCCTTTTGTGAGAAGGATCACATCCTTGGAAAATGTCAGATGTCCCAACATATTTCTCTCTTATGACCATGTGTACATATCTCTTATTAGTGTTTATGAGTCTTTTCATTTTCCTTGCACTAACAAGTGTTGTATTTACCCTCATGTTGTGAGCTATAACAATATATTTCACTCCCCCCTTAGTAAGGTGGTATTGTTTCTCATGAAGAAAGAAGACTGCTTTTATATCATAAATATAAGGACTTCCCAACACTATGCCACATATATCAAGTGGTACAACATCCAAATCCACTTCATGAATCAACTTTGAAGCAATAGAAAATCTAATCCTACATTGTTTGGTGACATTAAGATTTTCTTTATCACATACCCAACCAAGAGGATAAGGCTTCAGAAGTGGTTTCGTTTCAAGACCCATATTCTTGACAAGTGCTTCAGATATTAAGTTTACTTGGGAACCTGAATCAAATAATGTATCTATCTTAGTGTGTTTAGATACAAATCTTATGTGAAATAATTCATTCATCTTTTGTTCATCATCATGAGATTCATTATTGGAACTTGAACTAGAATGAAGGGAATATTTACCTTGTTCTCCAACCACTATGATATTTCCTTCATCTCCTGAATCGGAACCAATATCTTGTAGCACTATAGCAACAATTTTTGTCTTCCCCTTTCCATCGAACTGTTTCAGTTTCTTCTTTGGATGCAGTTTCCAACAATTTTCTTCATCGTGACCTCTTTTCTTACAATGAGTGCAAGATGTATTTCCTGCTTCTCTCATCACTGTGGCAGTCTTCTTGTCCTTCCTTTTAAACTTCTTGAAGGATTTATGTAGGATATTTGAAGGTTTCTTCGTGGGATCTTCTTGAACATGCTTCCCTATGTTCACAAGGTGAGTGGCTTGCACACAAAACTAGTCAAGACTAGTGGGGTTAAACAATAGTAAAGTATGACGAATATAACTGTGAAGTGTGCCAATATACTTCATTAAGGTTTCATAAGAATCCAAAGGAATGTTTAATGAAATATATTTCTTCCTAAATTATTCTGTGAAACTTTGTACAGTTTGACCTTTACTTTTTCTTAACGTTTTCCATTCCATCATTGCTTTATGTAAATACCCTAATGGATAAAATTTCTTCCTTATCACTGATTTAAATTATGAGCATGAGGAAAGAATATTACCACACTTACTTATGTCCTGAATCTTTCTCTCCCACCATACAAGAGTGATTCCTTCCGACCGAAGAGAAGCCAGTTGCACTTTAACTTCCTCTTCATCAATATGTTGAACAGGACAATATACTTCAACTATCAGATCCAATTATCTAGATTTTCAGGATTATCATCTCCATTAAACATAGGTAAAGCAAATTTTACATCAATATTTAATAATGGTTTCTTAAAAGAGTTTTGACGGCTAGAATGATGAGAATGATGAGAATGCTCAGAGGAAGAAGAACTAGAACTTGAAGGTGAAGATGGAGATTCAGGAGGATCTCCTCCATTCCCTTGGTTTACCAAAGCATCATCATCAACATGTTCTTCATTTTTCTTTTATTTCTTCTTCACCCTCTTCTCGTAATATCCATATATTCGTTCGACCATTTCTGACATGAAATAAAAGACCATATGGAATTTTCTCTCATGTTCATCATGCTTGTCTTCTTATTCCATTTTCTTCCTTCGGGATGCATGACCAACTTCAGGATTGAAAGTATTAAGAGTTCCTTCACAGTTCTTATGATTTTCCCTAGCAAGCATTCACACTCAACAATTCAATTCAAAGACGACTGCTCTAATACCAACATTATCTGGGATCTTTTCATCGAGTGACTTATAAAGAATTGCATTAAATGATCATAAATTAAAGTACACCATTAAAGAAGGAAAATATGAATAATGAAGAGACATAAGCATCAAATCTGAACACAAAACTTGATAACGGAGTTCGTCCCTAGTGGAATATGTCTCCGGGTCCTTCTTTAAAATGGGTAGGCCTTTTCATTAACTCAGCAAAAGAATTTGGCAAAATACATAAGTATATCTCATTCTAAAATAAAGCTACATAAATAATACTCAGATCAGAAAACAGAAAGCACCACTAAATTTGTGTTGTCGAATTACCCAAAAATTATTGTCTCCACACCTCGATCTGACTCTGATAATCCCAGGCCAAGAAGAAATTTGTCTTGGTTTTTGTGCCCCTCTAAAACCTGCAATTAATGATTGTGTTGTATTGAAAATCCTTCCCAAGGTCGTATCGGATGCACACCTCTTCAGGTCTGGGCGGACTCAAAATTTAAGTAATTTCCATGGGCGTTGATAACAATAGAGGCCCTTGTCATGTTGGTTTAGCTGTGAATATAAAGACGTAGAATGGGTAGGAGGTCTTGGGGTCAAACTCGCAGGCCTCCCCCTTTTGGGTTTGATTTGTTGTAACATATATTTTAATATAATAATTTTCCCCACCAATTTTTGCAGTGGCACTATCCATGCTCTTAACGACTATATCGTGGCCAGATTTGGCACCAATCTTTTCATTTTTTTTCAAAATTTGGTTCTGGGATGTCCTTGTGCATTTTCCTCCTACCACATGGCAGCCTCCCATTGAGCCACATCATCCTCTGGCATGTCAGTTCCACGTCATAACTCCATGTCATTATTCCACGTCATCATGACACGTCACCATATCGATCGTACAGACTGTCATGTTGCACGATCCTATTGGTCAATGGATCAATCTGAAAGTGCTAAAACTAGGTGATACATGGTAGCCTTTGGTGCTTCCACATCTCCATGATGATGTCATGGTCATGTCAGCATGACATGTGTCACCTTCTGCTCCTACCATGTGTGTTTTATGGATGCTTATGTTAGCAGTATGGATGTTGACTCATCACCTACTGACTAAGCTAGGTTGACCAAACTTTGACTGCAAATATCTTTCAATCCGTAACTCCTTTTGATGAGATGTTTGCGTCGTTAAAAAACTTGCGACATGCTCTTCAAAATAATGTTGTTTTCTTTGATGTTTGGGAAATTTGAATTTTTTCCCTTTCTTTGTCTATTAAGGCCATTCTGAGCATCTTGAGTTTCCTCTGTGAGTTATGACTTGTTCTTATCCTTCTCTGGATCCTTTTTGGATCAATAGGAGGCCCAACTAAGATGCCATTGTTATTTCTTCTTAGATTGAGAATTGAGAAATATCAAAGGATGAAAACCAATGTTTACAACAATCTCTTTTGCCGAAATACAGTAACACCATTTCTTCAGTGCCTACACCAAGACATATAACTCTTTATCGAAAGTGCCATAATTGAATTTGTCTTCTGCTAATGTATTAGAATTAAATGAAATTGGGTGACTTCCTCTTGTTATCGGACTAATTGGTAGGTGCGAACACTAACTGATATCCCTAGATCCACCTAGATCGAGAACAAAACACACTAGAACATGACGCTTTCCTTAAGTTTTAGATATTGAATTTACTAACTAAAGAGGGATGAGTGACATACCGTTTAAATGTCGCTTCCTCTTTCCATCGCCATCCTAGCTCCATTCCAACGCTCATACAATGATGAACCTGCAAAAGAACACAACCAACCAATGTGATAGTAATAGCATAAACTCAATATAAACCTATGTATGTGATCAAGGAATCATACAATAAAACAGAACAAGCTTTATAGGAAAGAATCATATTACTGTATCATATTAAATGTGAAAGAGAGATTACAACCATGGCCTTGATGTCATAAGGTCCCTTCCAACTGTCCTTCATTCCCCACACACTTTCACTCCAAGAATTTTGAGAGTATAGATCTGATAATATTCACAATCTATCTTGACAAAGTGAATCTCAAAGCCACTCTAACCAAGCTGATAATTCCAATCCAATTCCCAAAATCTCCAAGCTCCAAAAGCTAGCCTTCTCCATGAGAGCTCCTCTCCTTTTATAAGTTGAATACAATAAGGTGAGGAGGTTAGGATGATCCCACTAAATCATGAAAGCGAATAAGATCCAAACCATTTGGATGCCACCTCACTATGGAAGTTTCTCCTTCTAGAAGATTCGAGAAAACGCTCGGTTTTCCCACGTGTAAGAATTCTCGCACCCTGCCTATAGAGAAGCCTACGAACAGTTCGCACCCTAGCTATGGTGCAACCTATTAGAATCAAGCATTCTTGCACCCTAATACATAGGCAGCCTGCGAACTTCCTTTTTTACAAGGTTTTTACAAGGGAAGATGCAACTTCTTTTCTCAGGAAAAGTTCTTCTCTCTTCTTTCTTCAGGAATTCAAGCCACTGACACCTCTTAAGGCAACATATAGGTTTACATCATTAATGGCCATAGGGATGACGAACATAATGTGTAACACCTCTCCAAGTACAACACCAATTGCATAATGAGAAGTGTCAACCTCCACTTTGAAATTATGATGTAGATCAAGTAAATATAAATTGGATTTCTGGATATCAGTGACCACCCACATTTTTCTACTAACTTTTAATGGTTCTACATCTATCTAGTTATGTTATAGTTTTGTAGGTCCTAAAGTTTCTGTCAATTTTTTGAGCATTTCCCATGTGTTTTTGGTTGCTACCATGTTCCAACAATCTATTTATGATTGTTGAGCTTCCCAAACACATAGAGCATGGAATACAATTTATAATGATTCAATAAATTCCCCAAATGGAATATGTATGTGAAATTTTTCACCCTAACAAGTTGACATATCAGCTAGGCTCATTAGGCCCCACATTCCTTTTGCAACCTCATCTTATAGGGTTAGTGTTTTGGATCATTATTGTTTTCTCCTTTTAGTGTCTAATATTTTATGTTCAGAGGTAATTTTGGCGGCCTCTTGTAATGGCCTTATTCTGAGTGAGCATACTCAAAACATATATTTGCAAAGATAAGCTAACATCATTCTAACCAATTTGTATTTCTTTTTGAAAGGTTTGATACTTTACATTTTTGGTGAGGGAAATGTATCTTGGAAAATTTTACAAGTTGGATATGATTAACCCAGTCATCAATATTGAAAATTCACATTAAATAAATATATCAAATTAGTGGGAGCATCAAAGACACCAGTCATAATGTTGTGGCATTATCAAGTGGCTCATCTTGGCATAAACAAATTGAAGACGGTGTAAAAAAATGAAATGTAGTTAATGGAAATGGAATTAGCTTTAAAATATATATTACTTTACTTGTAATGTGCCTAAGGAGGATGTCCCCAAGCTCTATAATTATAGATATGTGTAAAATTAATGTGAAATAAATAATTGTAAGAAGGCTTACTAGAAGGTTCCACCTACGAGAATGATCCTTCACGAGAAACTTCATAGGAGTTTATATACAAATTTATAAAGAAATAGAAGTAACATAATGAGAGGTATTATTAGTAATCTTCTAATGGTAGCAAGCATTTATTATGGAGTGATTTCATTCCTTTGGAAATAATTAATGGTGTTACCCTACCTCAAGGGTTTTCTCTACAATTGTTGAGTTCATTTTTTTGTTATCTATTGCATGTATTTGTTATATTTAATTTAATATCTATCTTTCATTATTCATATCTATTGAGGAAACCTTTGAGGTAGGGTAAAACTATTAGTTATTCCTCAAGAAATAAAATCACTCCACAATCAATGCATGCTATTATAATATTTATATATTAATATCTAACCTCATAGGAACCTTATAGTGTAGAAACATTCTATTAATTCTTCTTAGAATTATTTGTTTCACACTATGTGGCCACCTATTTATCAGTATCCCCTTTGGGGTACCTACCTAAGTACCCCAATTATCCTCCCTAGGTACACTACATTCCATCCCCTTTTGCATGTTTCATTCTTGAAACATGGGAGGAAGCCATACAATATTATCTATTGATCCATGTAGCTAATTGGTACCCATCATGAGAATCCATCCATCCTAGTGAAATGTGAACGTGGGGTCCAACTACTTCCTTTCAACCTTGAGCTAGATTTCGATTGCTCTTGGATATAATACTATGATATCTTTATGCACTAGTATTATTCCTCCATGTTCTTCTCTATTGGTTTCCTTTATGGTTCCAAGTTGTTCCATAATAAATTTGTTGATGCTTGCACCTTTTCCTAGATGATTTTTCTGTATCCAAGTGGTGTAGGTGGTGATATACATAAAAATTATCTCATGATTCTTCTTTCTTGCATTCCTCAACATCGGGTTCCTTCCATCCATTTAGCTCCTTATTTTTTTCTTCCTTTTTATTCCCTTCCTCTGGATCTTTTTCATGTTCTTTTGTATATTATTCTTCTTATTCAACCTCAATCTCTTCATATTATGTGTCAATATCTACTACAACAATTTTCTGAGTAAAGACTTATTTATGTGTCCCTTTGGACCCTTCTTGTTTACTAAGATAAATATATTGTAGTGTGATGTTCTTTTTCTTCTACCAAATATTCATAGACTTGTTTTGCACATTAATATTAGTTGCACCAATTGGTTCCATCCAATTATGTTTGAGAATAATATCCATAGCATTCAAATCTATAACTATAACATTAAAACCAGAATGCAAAACATATTTATCCATGGAAATTTTCAAATCTTTAAAAAATTGAGAATTCTCACCCTTAACCTACGTGCTTTGAATATGATTTGTAGAAACTTGCAATCTTTTAGCTAAGTGAACAATAATGAAATTATGCTTGCAACTAGGGTTAATAGAAAGAATGATCTATTTTTTAATACATCCATGAACTTGTAATAGGAAGGTTGTGAATGAAAATATACATTTGGTTCTCTTTTAATAGTTATGGCCAACATGAGACCATCTGTCTAAAATTAGTTGTTCGAAGGATTCATCTAAAAGTTCCATCATCTTGTCATGGTTAAGCAACCTCCACCATATGGAAGAATCATCTTTAAAACTTACTCAAAATTTATACTAATTTCTCCATAATGACTTCCTTTATTTTATATATTTTTCAATAGTAAGACCATCATATTTTCCTATAAAATAATAATTCTTTCTTGCTATAACCCAAAAATAGAACTAGGATTTATAGAAACAACTTATTTTCAATGGATCTCTTTTATGCGGCTAGGATTTGAGGAGGCTAATGTAAAATGATGATAAATTTATTGATACTTCTCTAATTGTAAACTATTATGACAAAAATTATGAAATGAAATTTCCACTCTACATCATTTAAATTGGTTTCATTGAAATATGAACACTCTATGAAAATATCTCTAATCTATGAATTGCACAACCATCACCGAAAAACCCCTAAAATATTTTTTTTAATCAATGATAAATTTTAACATCTCTCACAAATTTTCTTTTTTTATGTTGGACAGTTGGTTGTCATTGATGTCAATACTTGGATAGTTGTCTTGGAGATTGATGTCAACCCTTAGAGATTGATTTCAAACCTTGGAGAGGTCCAAATATGTTGGACATTTGATTGACACTTGTATGATCGAGATTGATGGTGAGTTAGTTTGGTACATTTTATGTAGTCTACATATAGTCTCAGAAGTGTGGTTATGGGAACTAAAGTTGAATAAGGAATATGGATATGAAGGATAGTGAAATTGCAAGTAAGTCTATCATGTATGGATACTACATGTTGCGTCATTTTTGATGATATGTGGAACACCATGTGGTTCCTCACGGTTAGGGAGATGTGGCCTTGTAAATTTGGAATCCCTAAAGAGTGGTTTAATATTATAGATATTAAATAGTATGGAGAACAAAAATAATTAGCTAGAAATGGTATATGAACAACAATATAACCAGAACAACACCGCAATAATACCAAAATGATACTGAAATAACACCAGAAAGAGCACTTTGATTACTGAGAGAAATGTTCACTTACCTCTTTGAGGGGGAAACCTCCAGCAGGGTAGAGATCTATTACAATAATATTGAAGAAAAAATGTCTCATACCCTTGACTCCTATTTATACTAAATATGTCTATAAAAAGAACAATCTAGAGGAAGATCCTTCTAGAAGAGAAATCTTCTAGTAGGTCTTCTTACAATGGGCTTATTCTTCCTTATTGATAGGCCTTAATTATATTGACATTTATTACATGGAAATATATTATTCTACCTATGTAAGGGGTTAGGTCCCTAAAATGTCTTCCCCCTTAAAAAAAACCTTGTCCTCAAGGCTTGAGATGAGGAAATTGTTACATAATGGTAGCTAGTTCCCAAGTGGCATCTATTGGAGTTGTATCTTTCCACTGGACTAACACTTCCTTGATGGTTTGCTGACATAGACGACGCTCACGTTGGTCCGAAAATTCTTGTGTATTTTGCCAAATGGATCCTTCTTTGTCCAACTCGAGAAGGTTGGTTTAAGTTTAGCACTTTGTTACAATCACCTTCTTTAAGAAGGAAACATGAAAAACATGATGGATCTTAGAATGACTGGGAAAAGATAACTGATAGGCCACCTGTCCCACACGCTTGAGAATGGTATAAGGACCATAAAATTTGGGTGCCAGTTTCTAACAATGGTCAGCCTTGAGGGAATTTTTCTTGTAAGGTTGCAGTCGAAGAAACACCTGATCCCCTTCTGCAAATTGACATTCAGAGTGACCTTGATCTTCTTGTTTCTTCATGCAATTTTGGGCCACGACCAAATTTTCTTTGAGGATACAGATAATAGCCTCTTGAACTGTAAGCATTTGGTCAATCGCCTAGACCTTCGAGACACCTATCAAATATGAGAGAAATGAAGGTGGATTTTTTTCATATATCCCTTCAAAAGGAGTCATGCAGGTAGTTGTATGGTATGAAGTGTTGTACCACCATTCAACTAGTGATAGCCATTAAGCCCCCTGATTTTTCCTTTCTGATTCAAAACACCTCAAATATGTTTCCAAACACTTGTTGACAACTTCGGTTTGACCATCAGTCTGGGGATGATAAGTTGTGCTGAGATGCAATTGGGTTCCTTGTAGCTTGAATAGTTCTTGACAAAAATTGCTGGTGAAAGTTGGGTCACGATCTGAAAAAATAGAATGCGACATGCCATGAAGCTTGAAGACCTAATCCATGAAACATTGAGCCACAGTGGATTTTGTAAATGGGTGTTGAAGAGCACAATAATGAGCATACTTGGAAAGACGATCAACTACCACAATGATGACTGATTTATTTTTGGATTTAGGTATTCCTATAATAAAATCCATAGAGATATCCCACCAAATAGAAAGTGGAATCAGAATCGATTGTAGTGTTCTAAGAGATTTGACTGTTTCTCCCTTGTTGCGTTGATACACATCAAATTCAACAACAAAATTATGAATGTCCTGTTTCATACCATCCCAGAAAAAATAATGTTTGACCCGGTCATAGGTTTATGTAAAACCAGAGTGCCCAATGATGGGTGTAGCATGAAGCTCAGAAAGTACCATTGATTTAAGTTTTGAATCTTTACTTAAATACAAAAGACCTTTGTATCGAAGCTCATCATTGAGCCAAGAGTACCTCGGGGAGACTATAGAATTGGACTACAATTGTTGTATCAAATGCAAAATTTTGGGATCGTGTAGTCATTCCTGACGAACATCTTGGAGACAATCTGGTACAATGAAGAAGAGAGAAAAAAGGGACCCTTCATCTTCATATTTTCTAGAAAGTACATAAGCAACCACATTGTCTTTTCCTTTCTTATAAATGAACTCATAATCATATCCAAAGAGCTTAGTCACCCATTTTTGTTTCTCTGGGGAGGAAAGGCATTGTTCCAGAAAATACTTGAGGCTTTGATGATCTATCTTAATTTGGAAGCATTTCCCCAATAAATAAGGGCACCAAAGATCCACGACATGCATAATAACCAACATTTCTTTTTCATAGATTGATTTGCCCAATTTTTTCTCTAACGGTTTTTTGCTGGTAAAGTCCAAAGGTGGACCCTCTTGCATAAGGACTGCGTCAATTCCTTTCCCTGAAGCATCAAATTCCAGGACATAGGCCTTTGTGAAATCATGAAGGTCAAGGACTGGAGTGTTTCACATGGCCATCTTCAAGGTTTGAAAATCCTGAGAAACAACTGGAGTCCAAGTGAAAGAATTCTTTTTAAGGAGCACGGTGAGAGCTGTCACAATATTTCCATAATTATTAACAAACTTGCGATAATAACCTGTTAAACCCATAAATCCATGAAATATTTTAAGAGTCTTTGGGTGAGGCCAATATTGCATAGCTTCAATATTTTTAGGATCCACCCTGACACTGGATTTGCCAACAAGATGACCCAAGTATTCGACTTCTAAGGCGCCAAACTCACATTTATATTGTTTGAGGAAAATTTGGTGTTGAAAGAGTAGATGGAGAAATCGATCCACATGAGAAATATGGGTTTTCCAGGTTTTACTATAGACGAGGATATCATCAAAGAAAACTACGACAAAATGACGGAGAAAAGTATGGAAGACATGATTCATGATGCTTTGGAAAGTGGAGGGAGAATTACACAAGACAAAGGGCATAACCAACAAATCATAGTGGCCCTCATGAGTTATAAATGTAGTCTTAGGAATGTCGGCCTCTTTCTTACATATCTGGTGGTAGCCAGAACAAAGATCAAGTTTAGTAAAGAACTGGGTGCCACACAATTCATCCAAGAGGTCATCAATGACAGGAATGGGAAATTTGTCTTTAATGGTGAGTTTATTGAGGGCATGGAAGTCAAGACACATGCACCAAGAACCTTCTTTCTTAAGAACCATGATCACATGAGAAGAGTAGGGGCTTGTAATAGGGAGGATAACACCTGTGTTCAGGGGTTCTTGAACAATTTTCTCAATTTCATTTTTTGGGGAAAATGTGTGACGATAGGGATGAATATTGGGAGGAAGGATTCCAAGGAAAAGGGGAATGGAATGATCATTAACACCATGGGAAGGATGGAGTCCCTTGGGAGTGGAAAAAACAACTTGATGTTTAGAGAGGATGGACTGGAGGTCCTGCGACACATAGGGTTTCTCAGTTGCTTGTATGGCATGGAGTTGGGAAATAATTCCAGAATGACCTTTTTTGAGCATCTTTTCCATGCGATGGGAACTGATGATCTCTAGGGAACTGACGGTGATGCCTTTGAAATTATATTGTTGTCCCTCTTGGTCGAATTGCATGGATAATTCCTTAAAATCCATGAGAATGGGACCCAAAGTCCTTATCCATTTTTCACCCAACACAATGTCACAACCGCCCATGTCAATAGCAAACATATGAGATTTCATGTGGTATTCACCAATTTGGAGACCCACATTTTCACAACACCCTCCAAATTTCATGGACCTGCCATTGGCAATCATGATTTGAAAATTATTGACTGAACGGATATAGAAATTAGTTTCCTGGGAAATGCGGCGATGAATAAAATTATCGACACTTCCACTATCAACAAGAATGATGACCTTCCTATGCTTGATGTAACCAATCATATTGAGAGTTTGGGGAGCAGAGAATCCAGTGAGAGAATTTAGGGAAATGGCCAGTTCTACTTCAGGAGGCTCTGAGGGAGGGGTTATGTCAGTGGGTTCAAGTGACACAGACACAAGGGGAACCTCAACATCCTCTTCCAAAACATCCTTCGAGATGGTCGTAATTTTTTTTTTCCTTACACTTGTGCCCCGAAAACTATTTGTCATCACAATTATAACAAAGTCATTTGATTTGGAGTTCAACCATTTCAGCCTTGGTCAATTTCTAGATCTTTAGTGGAGTAGAAGGAGGAGTGGGAGTGATTGGTTTAGTGAGAGGAATAAAGGAGGGTTTTTTGTTTTGAGAAGAGAGAACCTGTTGTGCTTCCTTACATATTTTAGTAGTTTCCACTGAACTCTGAGGCTGATCCATGAGTACATGGACATGAATCTCATCCTTGAGGCCACTGATAAAAAATTCTAAAAAAAAATCATCAGATATTCCCTCTGTACGAAAATCCAGTTCCTCAAAAGAAGCTATAAATTCTTCCACTGTGCCTGATTGTTTACACTTTGTCAAACGGCTTAAATGGTTGGTTTCAGCGTCAAAGAGTTCATAAAGATCTGCCACAAAGTGTGTCCAAGCCACATACCCTTGGTGGGATTTTTTTCTCCACTGCCACCATTGCCAACGTTCTTGATCTAGATCGAGAAAACCATACCGGAGTTTGACCAACTAATCCATAATGCCATACAAAGAGAAATAGTGTTCTAATTGAGTTACCCAGCCAGTGGGATTTGATCCATCAAATTTGGTCACATCCACACATAGAAGGCGTAGGTTAGGCTAAAAGTGACGGGGCTGAAAATTTAGGGAATGAGAGGTGTTGGTTGTGGAGCCTGATTATCTTCCTAATTCAGAGGTCCTTTCTTTCAGCCATGTTTATACCCCATGAAGTATTTACACCCCAGAAGTATGTACACTCTTACACGCAGGGGAGTGCAGAGGGGG
>SNQJ01S0002676.1:52956-67590 GCA_010110895.2 Picea sitchensis
TTAGGAAACAATTTAAACAATGGAAGGAAGATCATGGAGAGTAACAGTTTGTATAAGAATGGAATACCACAATTTGATGGAAAGAATTATGCATTCTGGAGCATAAGGATGAAAAAATATGTACAAACACAGGGATTTGATGTTTGGAAATAAGTAGTAGAAGAAAAAAAAGAGCCTGCCTCTCCTCCAATAGATAACGATGGAAAGAAACTCATTCAAACAAATTTGAGGGATAAAATTCCATCCTGAATGGTTTGGTTGATTCAATATATGTCAAGATTATGCATTGTGATTTTGCAAAGGAGATATGGGACAATCTTTAGAATGTTTATGAAGGGTATGAAAAACTCAAAGGAGCCAAGATTCAAACTTCATAGGTCAATTTGAATAACTAAAGATAAAGAAGAGGAAGACATTGTAGGCTACTTTCTACAAGTTGTTGAAATAATGAGTTCTATTAAAGGTTTGGGAGAAGAAATGAAACAACCAGTCATTGTTCAAAAGGTACTAAGGTCTCTACCAATGAGATTTGATACAAAGATTTCATCCCTATAAGAAAGAGTGGGCCTAGGTATGATGAGAATGGATGAGATACATGGAATATTTACATCTTATGAAATGAGGACAATATAGGAAAATCCATCCACAAAAGAAAAAACTTTTAAAGCAACCAAAAGGACAAAGAAGAAGAAAAATATCGAATAAAATACAAATTGTAGTTGTAGCGATGATTCAGATGAGGATGAAGAAATATCCAACTTTGTAAGGATGTTGAAGAGAGGAACCAACAAGTATAAAGGTATACTTCCCTTAAAATGTTTTAATTGTGGTAAAATTGGTCATTTTGCAAATAAGTGTCCTTATGATAAGAATTTAGATAGTGATGAAGAGGAAGATCCCAAGAAAGAAGAGAAATATCAAAATGGAAACAAGAAAGATAAAATGAAAGTCTTCAAGAAAAATATCTACTAAAGAGAAGACAGTTCTTCATCTGATGAAGATGATGAAAGTGATAGTGACTCAAAGAAAGTACTATTTATGTCTATGGAAAATAAGAAAAACGATAAAGAAGTTGAAGTGGATCTTTAGGAAGAATTAATCAGTTCTTTAACTGAGCTAAAGAAAGAAAGGAATAAAAAAAATTCATTGAAATAATTAAACATCCACTTGAGAACCCTACATGAGGAAGGAAAAAGAATGGAAGAAGTAATGCAGATACAAATGATAAAGAAAGAAAAAGAGTGTGAGAAGATCAAAAAGGAAATTGTGACAATGAGTGTTGAATTCAACAAGCTCAACAAGAACTTGAAAAGTTCTCAGGTGTTAGAAAACATTCTCAATAGTCAAAGGCCATACAGTGAAAAATCCATACTAGAATACAAGAATGTTCATTTTGGGGAAGGTTCAAGCTCCATGATGAAAGAAACAAAATAAAGGAGTTGTGCAAAAGTTACCAAAGGAAGGAATCTGATGTCGCAAGTGCCCTCAGCCTCAGCAAGTCCTGCGCGACCTCACAGTCTAAGGATCATTCATTCAACCTCCCCGAGCCGAGGTGGCTCTTTTGATTCCCTGCTGGAATCTCAATCAAATCGATCCATGGGTCCTTCTATTTTTGGCGGCCTCTGTATACACGACCGCTCCCTTTTCCACAATAGGAATGCAAATTTTGGGTTTCGGAACTCTCTGTGTCATGATGTCGAGAACCTTTGTTCCCTTGATCTCCCGATCTCTGAAATGCTGAAACATCGAAATGTCTTTCATCGGCAATTAGCCCCCTGGGATATAACCTTGGTCCATGTGACCACATGACATATGAACGCAGTCCTATTTCTTTCGGGTTTTATAGATGCAAGGGCCCGACCTCCTGTCTTCTAGACTCCCGAAAAGCCAATATGCGAAATGTCAAAATACCCGTGTCCCGGCCTTTTCCTCCTTTCGCAATTTTGGGTTTTCAAACGCTGAAATGCTCAGACCTCTTCATCTTCAGGACTCCCGAAATGCCGAATCTCGGTATCCTGAATTGGATTTTTCCCAGCCCTTCGCATTTCATGATTTCGGAGTTTCAAACATCGAAATGCTCGATCGCCTTGTCTTCAGAACTCCCAAAGTTCCGAACCCCGATACGCCTAAATGATGCCTTTCTCCAAACTCTTTCGGACTTTCACGTTTAGACTTCTCCTATTGCAAGGGTTCTCCTCTGCCCCTGCTCTCTCGCACTTCCGATATCCGAAATTTCGAAGTGACGATACAGCCCCTTTTCACTCTTGTTCGAGATCAACGGTCATGATCCACTCTCAAATCAATGGCCCTGATCATTTCAAAGTTTCCTCCGTAATAGCTCGGATCTGTCGTCCTCGACATATATGAAATCCCGATATCTGGAATGCCAAAATTTTCCTAGCAATGCTCCTCTTCTGAACTCTTTTGGGACTTCACATTTTGGAATTTTGCAAATCCCTTTGCATCAAATTTTCGTTGTCCTCTAGTACTCCCGGTATCCAAACTACTGAAATACCGAAATCTGGAATCCTAGTTTCTCTTCCTCTGAGAAGATCAATAGCTCAAAGCCCCTCTTGATCCAATGGCTCAGATCCTTTCAGGATTCTATGGGTCAAGAGTCTCAAACTCTTACCTCTCATCTTCTGGTAGCCGAAATACCGAAATGCCCTCCTATCGGGATTTTCTCTGAAAACCTGGATTGCTGCCATGTGTCCTAACATTGATGGTCCCTGTTCACTTCGCCATTTCGTGACTTGTGACCTTCTGTGACACAAATCCTCTATCATCTCGAACCCCCGGTACCCGAAATGTCGGTGGCTCCCCGATCTTCGCCACGTGTCCTCCATGGATGGATGACTCAAATCATTTCGAGACTTTGCCAACTGCGAATTTGAAAGACTCCTCTATGTGTTCCCCGGTGTCTAAATCCCTGAAATGGGTGATCTCATGATACGTGTCCTCCCTTTAGATGGATGGCTGCAATCCCTTCACTATTTCAAGACTTTCACTGTAGAGTGCCCCGAGCTCTTGTCATCGGAACCTCTGAAATCTCGAACTATGAAATCCCGATATGTTCACTATTTTGGGACTTTTCTCCTCTGCTCTATGCGTGAGGATTAAACCTCATGCAACTCCTGACAGTTCCAATGCCTGTCGGCTATCCTGAGCAGGATATGATGGCTCAGACCTGTTCTTCCAGAACACCTTTCCTATGCTGCCTAGACACGAACCCACGGTCTAGATCTTCTCGGCTAATCCGATGGAAGCTGTGCTTCCTCTAAGCATGCACTTTTTTCCTGAACCTTGGAAGATTTTATCCAAATTCAAAAGGCCTCGACCTTTTCTTCTCTATGCTAAACTCTACAACCCTTTAAAAGGTCTCGAATGCGTATTCGAAGACACTGTCCCTCCTGAGCTTTTGGAACTCTAACTCTTCCAAAGAGTTCCCCTGGCTCTGCGATCTTTGCAACTACAACATGTGTGAAAACTCACTTTTCCTCCTGAGCTTCTCCCCTCAAATCCTCAAAGGATTCTTTGACTTCTGTGCTCCTGCAGAGTCTCAACACACTAACTCAGTGCTATCTCTTCTGAGCTCTTTCTGCTACTCAGAACTATAAGGATTTACTCTTTCCTCCTCCATCAGATGGAGAAATTGATGCCCTCCTGGCTATCCCTTGATCAAGAAACTTCTTTCTGAGTATGTAGGGTGTTCAGTAACCTTGTGAAGATCCTTCTCCTTGGAATCTTCTCTGTCTCTAAACTCAAAGAGTTCTACCTATGCTCTCCGGCACCTACTCAATGCCCTCCTAGCAGAGTTCTTGTAGAATCCTCAGTGATTCTGTTTCTCTATGAACTCACAGCAGAGTTCCTCCTCAATGCAACTCATGCATCTGCTCAATGCCCACCTGGTAGACCTCTATATAAATTCTCATAGATTTTTTCTTCTCCCGAACTCAACAGAGTTCCTCCATGCACTCTTTGCACCTGCTCAATGCCCTCCTAACAGAGCTCTACAAAACTCCTCAGAGATTCTGTCTTCAACTGTGTCCTCCTCTACACAACCTTATCTCCAAGTTGTTCAACAACCTTGAGATCTTCTCATGAGTTAATGACTTCAGCTGATGTTCCCTCTTAGCACACATTTGTCCAAATTCCACAGAATTGGAAGTGCTTTCTAAGCATCGGCTATCAGAACCCGCAATGTTCTATCACACCCTCCTGGTATGAAGCCTTAAAGAAACCCCAAACCTGAAATCAAAAAACTCCTACAAAATGCATACCTATCCATACATATACAACATACATTCACAACATATATTGAACACTCAAAGACATTCACACAATACAGACAATGTGCAGGAAAAACTGCTATGTTTTGTATTAATCAAATGCCTCCTTTACAAGGTGTTCCTGAGCGTGAACTTCAACAGAGTCTCGTCTCCTTCTCTATCTACCGATCTTACTTACTCAAAAGAGATCAAATATCTTTCACATGAGGGGGCTCTTCGAGCTCTTCCCTCCAAACTCACCCACCCTATTCAATTTACAATGAATGGGCTGTCTAGTCCAGAATAAGATCTAGATCTTAGCCATACAAACCATTAAGGCTGTCTACTCAAATGCCAGTACTGATGCATGGATTCATGGCTCAACGAACTTACAACATCGATTACATTCAAATTCCAATTTGAAATGAGGGCTACGCCTCTTCTCCTTGAATGCACGATTTGAATGCGCTGATCTAGTTGGCTGATTGACGTGGATTGATGCTCCTGCATCATACTCCTTAGCTACAAAATTCATGAGCTCCTGCTCATGAGCTCTCCATCCCAGTTGTTGAAATCCTCCTGGATCCCAAACAAATTTTTGGAGTTGTCTCCTTTCTCCACTTCTCTGTTGTTGTTGTTGTTGCTGCTTCTATTGTTGCTTCTGCCTAGTTACTCCTTGTTGGCAGTCTCTAATGATCTCAACATCATCCTTCTGATGTCTTATATCACCTCATCCAGCTACTCCAGTGGCTGGCTCTGTCCTTGCAGTCTCCTCGGCTACAAAATTTTTCTACAAATGGGCAGATCACAATGATTTCCCATGTAACCTTCATCATCTGTGGCACTAAGTGTCCTCTCTGCTGTAGACTTCATGTCTACAATATCCTCTTGACTGATCCACTTCTCAGCCTCTTCCCATGACAACTTAACTCCTGCCATCTCTTCTGTTGGTATGTGTCCAACTCCTTCCATTTGTTCCTCAGACTGGATATCTCCTTCATCAGTTTCCAACTTCACTTGTTGGATGTGCATGCCCTGCACTACCACCTTTCTCTCCAGGGCTTCAATTTGTTCACACAGATCAGAAAAGCTCATGTTGTTTGCCTCTTCTTCTTCTTCTTCTACAGTCTTTTCAGCTTCCTGGCTGAAATTATTGAGCCACTCCTCAAAATTCTCATCTTCTTCCTCTGCTTGGGTAGCTTCTAACACATGCTCCAATTCTTCTTTGATAGTCATAGCTGGTTGTCTTTCTTCTGTTGTTGTTGCTTCATATGCAACACATATTTCTACCTCAACTGGGCTATGTTGTAGGAATATTCCAATTCCCCCAATCATCAGAAGATTTCTTCAATCCTCCTCTTGGATGATGCAAGTTTTTAACTTGTCATCATCTTCATTCACATGGTTGGTAGAACCATATGAATCTGCACCTATTAGCATCCCTTGCTGATATGAACTCACCTCCGAGTTCATGAGACTTTCAGATACTCTCATTTCTGTTCCCATGCCCACCTAGCAAATTGGAAACTTTATGTTGCCCTCCTAGCAGTCTATGAGATCCCACAGTGACCTCATCTCATTGCCCTCCTGGAAATATGAAATTCCCTGGATTTCCTCATGACAATCTGTGAGATCCCACAGTAAGCTCAACTCTTTTCCTTCCTAGAAATTGGGAATTTATGTTCTACCCTCTCGGCAATCCTCGAGATCTTCAGTTGATCCCATGTCATCCTCACTACTGAGGTTTCTCCCAGTATTTGGTTCACATACCTGAACCCTTTCCTCTTTTGGTCTGTTGAGGTTTTCAGCATTCCTCAACCATCCTCTCAACAGCCTCTGCTATCTTATAGCCATCAACTCCTTGACTGGCCATTTTTCTTTCGTCCTAATGGGCCATTCATATACCCATCGCGATTTGGCATATTGCTACACCTGCAATGCAAGTTCATCCATCCTTGCCCTGATCTCGGCAAGCTCTTTCTCTCTTGCAGTGTTCCCTTGTTGTTGGTGGTCCTTCCTTCCACCGTGTGCATGACCTTCAGTAGTCATTCTACCTGCTATCCATCTACCCTCCTGACAGATCTGATGTTGTCACTCTGTAACCCTGAGTGTTCCCATCATTTTCTTGCAATCCTCTTGGATGCCTCCTTGATTGCTTCCTACCTACAAACAATCATCACAGATCTTCCACCACTCTGTCTTCTTTTACCTTCTCTCTGCCTAAAATATACAAAAAAAATTATTGCTCTTATACCACTTGATGTCATAGGCACCCCCAGCCTCAACAGGTCCTGCACGACCTCCCAGTCTAAGGATCGTTCATTCAACTTCCCTGAGCCGAAGTGTCTCTTTTGATTCCCTGCTGGAATCTCAATCAAATTGATCCACAGGTCCTTCTATTTTTTGTGGCCTCTGTATACATGACCGCTCCCTTTTCCACAACAGGAATGCAAATTTCAGGTTTCAAAACTCTCTATGTCCCAATGTCGAGAACCTTTGTTCCCTTGATCTCCCGATCTCCGAAATGTTGAAACGTCAAAATGGCTTTCATCAGCAATTAGCCCCCTGGGCTATAACCTTGGTCCATGTGACCACACGACATATGACCGCAGTCCTATTTTTTTTGGGTTTTATAGATGCAAGGGCCCGACCTCCTGTCTTCTAGACTCCCGAAAAGCCGATATGCGAAATGCCTAAATACCTATGTCCTGACCTTCTCCTCCTTTCACTATTTTGGGTTTTCAAATGCCGAAATGCTCAGACCTCTTCGTCTTTAGGATTCTCGAAATGCCGAATCTCGGTAACCCGAAATGGATTTTTCCTGGCCCTTCAGATTTCACAATTTCGGAGTTTCAAACACCGAAATGCTCGATCGCCTTGTCTTCGAAACTCCCGAAGTTTCGAACCCTGATATGCCGAAATGATGCCTTTCTCCAAACGCTTTCGGACTTTTGCGTTTTGGGTTCTCCTATTCCAAGGGTTCTCCTCTTCCCCTGCTCTCTCACACTTCTAGTATCTGAAATGTCGAAGTGACGATATGACCCCTTTTCACTCCTGGCCGAGATCAACAGTTACGATCCACTCTCGAATCGATGGCCCTGATCATTTTGGTGTTTCCTCTGTAAGAGCCCGGATCTCTCGTCCTCAGTATTTATGAAATCCTGATATCTGGAATGCCAAAATTCTCCCTTCAATGCTCCTCTTTTGAATGCTTTCGGGACTTCACGTTTCAGAATTTCATGAATCCCATTGCATTAAACTTTCGTTGTCCTCTGGTACTCCTGGTATCCGAAGTACCGAAATACCAAAATCTCAAATCCTGCATTCTCCTCCTCTGAGCAGATCAAAGGCTCAAAGCCCCTCTTGATCCAATGGCTCAGATCCTTTCAGGATTGTATGGGTCAAGAGTCTCGAACTCTTACCTCTCATCTTTCGGTAGCCGAAATACCTAAATTCACTCCTTTCGGTATTTTCTCCAAAAACCTGGATTGCTACCACGTCTCCTCCTAAGATGGAAGGTCCCTGTTCACTTCACTATTTCGCGACTTGTGACCTCCTGTGACACAAATCCTCTGTCATCTCGAACCCCCGGTACCCGAAATTCTGGTGTCTCCCCGATCTTTGCCATGTGTCCTCCACGGATGGACGGCTCAGATCATTTCAGGACTTCGCCAACTGCAAAGTCGAAAGACTCCTCTCTGTGTTCCTTGGTGTCTAAATCCCCGAAATGGGCAATCTCCTGACACGTGTCCTCCCTCCAAATGGATGGCTGCAATCCCTTCTCTATTTCGGGACTTTCATTGTAGAGTGCCCCGATCTCTTGTCATCAGAACCTCCAAAATCTCAAACTCTAAAATCCCAATACGTTCACTATTTCAAGACTTTTCTTCTCTGCTCTATGCGTGAGGGTTAAACCTCGTGCAGCTCTTGACAGATCCAACGACTGTCGGCTATCCTGAGCAAGATATGACAGATTAGACCTGTTCTTCCACTGCGCCTTTCCTATGCTACCTAGACACAAACCCACGGTCCAGATCTTCTCATCTGATCCGATGACAACTGTGCTTACTTTGAGAATGCGCTTTCTTCCTGAACCTTGGAAGCTTTTCTCCAAATGAAAAAGGCCTTGACCTTTTCTTCTCTCCTCTGAACTCTATAACCCTTCAAAAGGTCTTGACTGGATATTCGAAGACACTGTCCCTCCTAATATTTTGGAACTCTAACTCTTCCAAAGAGTTCCCCTACCTCTGCGATATTTGCATCTACAACGTGTGCACAAAAGCACTTTTCCTCCTAAGCTTCTCCCTTCGAATCCTCAAAGGATTGTTTGACTTCTACGCTCCTGCAGATTCTTGGCACACTAACTCGGTGTTATCTCTTTTGATATCTTTCTGCTACTCATAACTCTAAGGGATTTACCCTTTCCTCCTCCATCAGATGGAGAAATTGATGCCCTCCTGGCTATCCTTTGCTCAAGCAACTTCTTTCTGAGTCTGCAAGGTGTTCAGTAACCCTATGAAGATCCTTCTCCTTGGACTCTTCTCTATCTTTGAACTCAAAGAGTTCTTCCTGTGCTCTTTGGAACCTACTCAATGCCCTCTTGGCATAGTTCTTGCAGAATCCTCAGTGATTTTGTTTCTCTATGAACTCATAGAAGAGTTCCTCCTCAATGCAACTCATGCATCTGCTCAATGCCCACCTGGCAGAGCTCTATAGAACTCCTCAGAGATTCTGTCTTCTCTTGAACTCAATAGAGTTCCTCTATGCACTCTTTGCACCTGCTCAATGCCCTCTTGGTAGAGCTTTACAGAACTCCTAAGAGATTATGTCTTCAACTGTGTCCTCCTCTGCACAGCCTTATCTCCAAGGTTTTCAACAACATTGAGATCTTCTCCTGAGTTAATGACTTCAGCTGTTGTTCCCTCTTAGCACATCTTTGTCCAAATTCCACAGAATTGGAAGTTCTTTTTAAGCACCAGCTATCAGAACCCGCAGTGTTCTATCACACCCTCCTGGTATGAATCCTCAAAGGAAACCCAAACCTGAAATTAAACAACTCCTACAAAATGCATACCTATCAATACATCTACAACATACATTCACAACATATATTGAACACTCAAAGACATTCACACAATATAGACAATATGTAGGAAAAACTACTTTGTTTTGTATTAATCAAATGCCTCCTTTACAAGGTGTTCCTGAGTGCAAACTTCAACAAAGTATCGGCTCCTTCTCTATCTACCGATCTTACTTACTCAAAAGAGATCAAAGATATTTTACATGAGGGGGCTCTTTGAGTTCTTCCCTCCAAACTCACCTACCATATTCAATTTACAATGAATGGGCTATCTAGTACAGAATCAGATCTATATCTCAGCCTTACAAACCATTAAGGTTGTCTACTCAAATGCCTACGTTGATGCATGGCTTCATGGCTCAACGGCCTTACAACATCGATTACATTCAAATTCCAATTTGAAATGAGGGCTATGCCTCTTCTCCTTGAATGCACAATTTGAATGCGCTGAGCTGACTGGCTAGCTGACGTGGAGTGATGCTCCTACATCAGAATCATGGTCAACAAGAATTAGAAAGGAATGAATACAAAACAACTTCTATATTTAGGAAGTAAAAAAAATTTAATCATTGTGAAAGAAACAACCAAAGAGAAGATGTTGATCATCCAAGGCAACATTATAGAAGGACTACACCACAAAAAATATCATTCACTCCGAGGTATGTAAATTTATTTTATGGTCATTGTTTTAATTCTACTAACTTTGTACATAAAGTTGTAGATTGCAAGGCTTATGAAAGAAATGATCATGTAAGAAATGAATATGCAGATCCCCATAATATCGAATGTTACAAATACCACAACTATGGACACATAGTTTGAAATTGTATAGGTGTGATAAATCCTCCCATGAAAGAAAATATTGATGACATATACAAGAAGGCTTGGAAAAGAAGTGAAGAATAAGAAGAGTAGGTAAATGAAGAACAATTACAAGGAATTGTAGTTACATTTTTTTCATCAACACAATATCATAATGAATTTATAGGAAAAGAGGAAAGTGTTAGAATTCAGGTAGAGGATAAAGAAGAAGATATTAGAAGTCAGGATGATGATAGAATTCAGAAGGAGAATGAAGTGGAAGAGGTCTCCACATATGAAGAAGAATATTACTTTGCATCATAGAAGGTATTCCTCCAAGTCAACTGGCTTGGAGACTCCCAATAACTATGAATATTGAATGGGGGGATTCCATCTAGTTACAGATATAGATTCATATAATCATATAGTATAAGTACATAGTAATAAATTGATCAGTTGTAGCATATTCAGAGAAGTCTCCATGACAATACAGTGATCGATGGGTCAACCTTATGGACAGTTGAGTAGCAGGGTTATGAAAAGTTTGTGACATATGGATGAATATGGATTCATGAGATGCTTAGCAGGTATATGAAACATGGGTCAGATGCATAACAACATATTTACAATTGGAATCAATGGAATCCATTGGTTAAAGAAATACATGCAGTGAAAGGAAAAAAAAATAGGTAAAGGGAAATTGTCAGTAGAAGCTATATCATCAAAAGGACAATGTCGAATAATATGGTCAAGTGAACATGGCAAGTAAATGAAGAAATCAAATTTTGAATTTGTTTTATATATGCCAGTGAAATTCAAGAGGAAGCACTAATGGAAAATAAACAACACTAAAAGAGAGGAAAGGAAACATATATAGGTAGTCCTACATTGATCTACATATTACAGAAAACTCAAGGGAAGAAAAATCATCAGAGGGAGAGAAAGGAATATTAGTAGCATATAGACAGAGAGACATACCCACTAGGGGAGTTATTCTCTTACCCATGATTGATTACAACATGTACAGTGACAGGAGGATACACATCAATAGGGGGAGTTACCCTTTTTGGTCAAAGAGGGAGAGAAATAATAAAGGTGTGAAGATAGGGGGAGAATCCCCAAGGAGAGATACACATTTCCATTGATGTCAGAGGGGGAGATATAGAAACATTGATGAGGAGCGATGATCACAGAGAGAGCATGAGCATGAGTGTTTTCATGTCTAAGTGTTTCCATCAATGTTGGTGTTTCCATCAATTCCAAATGGGGATATTGTTGGAAAATGGTTTTCATTGATGTCAACCATTGGAGAGTGATATTGGAGATTAAATTCAACCCTTAGAGATTGATTTCAACCCTTGGAGAGGTCCAAAGATGTTGGACAATTGATTGACACTTGTATGATCGATATTGATGGTGATTTAGTTTGTTACATTTGATGTAGTCTACATGTATACCTAGAGGTGTGGTTATGGGATCTAAAATTCATTAACGAATATGGACATGAAGGATAGTGAAATTGCATGTAAGACTATCATGGATGGATATTAAACATCGTTTCATTTTCAATGATATGTGGAATTCAAAATGATTCCTCACGATTAGGGAGATATAGCCTTGTAAAGTTGGAAGCCCGAAAGAGTGGTTAAGAATCCCCTAGTGTGTTAAAATTCTTACTCAAAGGGTAAATTGGTTGCAACAAGAGAGACCTAAAGTAAGGAGAGAGGTTACTATGAAAAAGTATATAAACACCTCAAGGATTATCTCATAAACACACACTTACATTGAATATATATCTTGTGAATGTTATGGTTTATCTGAGGTTAAATATAACATCAAGTTTGAATTTACGAAGGAAGGTTGAAGGTGAAAGTCTCAGCATTGCAGAAACTATGAGTAACCCTATTTTCCAAGGAATCTGTGATTTGTAGGTCAGAAGGGTGTGGATATATGTTGGTTGTAGTGGAGAAAATAACATATATCTATAGTAAGTAGTAAAGGAGGTCATGGATCAATGAAAATCTTGTGAAAGGGTAAGAAGAGATGTTGATACCTGGTTACTAAGGACCATAGAATAAGTTATGGGTCAGTATTATCAAGTATCAGGTTAGTTAAAGGATCAAAGGTAAGTTTTAAGAGTTACATTTATGTGATTGTATATTATGCTTGGTGATGGTATGGTACATCCTTGAGAGGCATTGGAACATGATTGAGGCACATTGTAGGTTCATGGTTGAGGTATATATGTTGAGGTACATTGTTCGTGCATGTATTTGTTATATTGGTACATGGTGTATGGCATAATTAAGCGATATGGTATATGGTTGAGACACTTTTTACGTTGCATGGTTGATACATGGTATGGTATAGGTTTGATAAATACAAGTTGATGATGCATGTTGTGGTATATGATTGATGCTTGGTATGGTAGAGGTGTTGGTGCATGGGTGATGCATGTGTTGTGATACAAGTTGATGGTTTGGTACATTCTTGGTAGAGGCATGTGTTGGTGATGTTGGACATTTAATTGAGAGTTTCCTTTGGTGTATGATCAATGTGAGAGGATCTGGTTGAGTATGAGTGACAGTGACAAGTTGGGTAGGTTTATGTAACAGGTTAGATGTATTGACAGGTTGACATGTTATAGGTTGATGTGACAGTGACAGTGACAGTGGTAGTGATTGTGTTAGTGACAGTTGGTCTACAATTATATTTTAGGTCAGTTGGATGGGGAAATGAAAGGGGGTTGTATCCTCCTTCCGGTTGGAGTCGCAGAATCAGGGAGTTGGAGCATCCTTCTCCATTGGTGTGGTGATTTGTGCATATCCCCTTATGAACTTCCTATAATACCTTGTATGTCCCAATGTACTTTTCAACTGGTGCACTGAATTTGGTGGTGGTAAGTTAACTATGACAACAATTTTAGTAGGATCAACCAATAGACCCTGTTTACATACCACATGTCCTAAAAAAATCCCAAAAGGTGCATTGAAAATACATTTCTTAACTTTTAATGATATATGACACTGTCTTCATCTGTCCAACATCAGCCTTAGTACTTCAACATGATCTTTCAAGAAACTGAACATTGTCCAATCATCCAAGTAAAATTCCAAAAATGTATGAATATAGTCCTTAAAATCTAACACTAATACTCTTGAGAAAATGGCTAGGACATTCTTCAATACAAATGGCGTGACTATATACTGAAATGAGTCCCACTTTCTAGAAAATTTCATCTTATCTCTATCTTCAGGCACAATCCTAATATGATGATACCTTGAAAATCCATTTGTAAACGAATAAGCTTCTTGGCCCTCTAAATTCTCCAGAAATTCATTTGTAAATGGGCTAGGAAAAGGATCATCTAGGAAAGCATCATTCAATTTTCTCAAATATAAAAAAATCATGATTCCTCCTTGCTTTTTTTATGGCACCACCATAGGATTGATCCATTATGACTCTTTCACATGTTCTATAACACCAACTTCTAGCATCTTGTCAATTTAAGTCTTCACCTTCTCTTTGTATATTGGATTCAATCTATATGGACGTTGTCTGATAGGTATTGATTATGTATTTAATGGGATATTCATCTCTCCTATATCTCATGATAACCCCTTCACCTCTAAGAATATTGATGGGAATAATTCATTGTATTCATGCAATAATTATGTGATCCTTTCTACTGTCTAATTATACCAATAATCTCCAACACTATCCATCTTTTGGTTTTATGCAGTTCCAATATTTACCTTCTTGATTGTTAATGGTGTTTCATAATGTTTTTAATCCATATTTCCACCTTCTAATTCCCATTCACCTTCTAGTTCTAGGATCTGGATATTGCACACATTATCTTCTGCTGATTTTTCTGCTTCTGTAGCGTGATAACAATGTAGCAATTGTTTAATTGTTTTTTTAAACTGCTTCTGATAGACTGGAACTATTTCAAACTCTGGTTCTTCAAATATTCTTGTATCATACCACTTTCACCATTGTATCAATATCTGGACTGTCATGCTCAAAGGAAAATGTAACTATAAAGTTATGTTGTATCTCTTCCCAATTAGTAGTTTATGTGCATTTCTCTTGTTTTGTGTACCAATTCTTCAGAATTCCTTTTAGTGTGTTGTAGCACCCATCCACAGGATGCTAACCAATTAACTATTTATCTAAATACTTACACATTAACAACTTTGTTTTAGCATTATTTCATTGATTTTTTTTATTTACACATTTCTTCTACATCTTCTCAATGATAAATCTAATAACATGATGAAATAAGTAGTAGGATAACTTTAAGATTTAAGAACTTAAAACATAAGTATACTGAAAATATCAATAACAAAAATATCACTGAAAAATACCTCTTCCTTAGTTTGTAGAAGCTCATCAGTTGTAATGTAGTCCTGGGCGCTTCCAAGTATTCTTTTCCCGCTTGCCCAGAGTGAAACAACAGAATCCTCCCTGCCAACTGTT
>SNQJ01S0002676.1:70127-92213 GCA_010110895.2 Picea sitchensis
ATCAAGATTAGTTAAACAACAATGTTCTAACTACCTAAGGTCAAAATATGGGGCATTACATGTGTGAATAAAATGGTTTGTCCATTCTTCTGGTGGAACTAATATCCATTGAACTATGCAATTTTCTACATGTTCTTGGAGCTTTCCAAATCCTTCATATTTCTCCTCATATTTATGCTCTTGTTCTGCGTCGAGTCTTATGCGTAGTAACCTTTTGCACTAGAACCAATTTTTTATCTTTTCCTTATGTGTACCCCACCATATTGCAGGTGAATATTTTAAATAAATATCTAATGCTAGTAATCTTTGATTTTTCATAACCTCTACCTTATACTTCATTTAAAAGTCTTATAAATTATTCATGCCATAAAAAGTACGAGGTTGTCTTACCTTTGTACCAACCCATATTAGAGCGCATGTCATTTTGGCACACCTACTTGTAGATATATTCATGTAGTCATTGTTTCTGGTTTTCTATCCCCGTGTCAGAGTTTGAATCACAAAAACTAATAATCCTCCAAATTAGCATGCCATCTGTAGTTGGTTTGATATAATTCTCTTGGTGCACAATAGTTCTGTGTAACAGATTCACATATTTTGTTAGGATATTTTATGTAGGTTGCACATACATGCCTCCTTCTGAGGGATCTAATGGTGCAATAACTTTGTACTCCGCTGATTCAAATTTCATATTTCTTATCTTGAAGTTAATAATACCTTGGTTATCAAGGGCCCAATCCAAACCCAACAATGTTGGATATGGTGAAGTATTGTCTACTATGTATATGACTTCAAGATCAGCCATGGTGCACACACCATATAGATGTACTGGAATCCCCTTCAACCTCCCAATTGGTACCACTCTATGTTGATTTTCCAATTTCAAATGAATAGGTGAATACCCTAATTGTGGTTCTCCCATAGCTTCCCAAGTTTTCTTTGGCAGAACATTGACTTCATATCCTAAGTCTAGTATGATATCTCCCATATTGAAATATCCTATGTTAGCATTAAATATGAATTCCCTACTAATTCTTCTCTTCTTACAGACCTGATTTACTACTTTTACCCCTTTTTCCCCTGGATTACACTTTTCTAACAAATTTTGCAGTACTTGTAAGGAATTTTTATCAGTCAACAATTTCACACAAGCTCCCAAGAAATTTCTTAAGTTACTTACATGTTAAGAAGACTACTCTTGATTGGTATGATCGAATAATGAAGGCATATCATACACTAGTATCTCATCTACTAGCTTCATTCCTGAAGTGGATGCTATTTTTTCCTTCAAGATATCATGTATGTCTTCCTTGTATATCTCTTTCTCTTTGCATGCATCAAACTTTTTTCCAGGTGTTCTATTCTTCCTAACCCGTTGGTATTGATCCTGATCCTTATTGGTTGCATCTTCTCCTATCTTGGATCCACCTCTGGTCACTATGTTAATATTCTTCTCATCTTCTTCTCTGTTTTCCACCCCGATTCATTGCACATTCTGATTATATTGCTTCCTCTTGTCCTGTATTTTTATCAACAATGTTGGACAATATTCTTTTTCATGGTCTATTGCAGGACAATACATACATGTCATAGGTGGCTATGGGAAGTCTCTGACATAGTGCCTTGTTTTCTGATAGTTATGACACACTAATGGTCCTCGACCTCCTCCAAATTCTCTTCCTCCACAACCTCCTCCTCTAAAGCCTCCTCTATTTCCCTGATTATCTATGTGCGGTGTGTTATACTGGGGTCCTTGATTACACTGTGGTTGCAGGTTATTGTATTGTTGTGGTGTTGTGCACTGCTATGCCGGATTACAATGTTGTTTCCCTTGAAATTGTTGTGCATTATACTATGGTTGTGTTGTAAATTGTTGTATAGGATTGTACTATGGTTGATGTGTAGTGTTATATTGTGGCTGCTACACAAATTTTCCTATTACATGTTCATCCTGCACCCTGTATGTATCTAAAATATTTTCTTTCATCATCTCCAAGGTTCTACAATCCTTGTATTTGTGTCTAAATAACTTACAAAAGTTACAAAATGTAATCTTTGGAACTGTCTTATATTTCTACATCATGGGGAAATGATAGGGATCATGCCCATGTGTTTTTCAAATCCTGCACCATGGTCCTCTTGAGGCTAAAGGTTTTGGCATACCTACTCTAATATACTGCAAAAATAATGGACACTCATTCTTAACATGACCTTCTGTCATGCACATTGTACATTAGACATATTCTGTTTTCTCCCTTCCTTTGTTCTGATTTAACTAGAATGTGAAGTTCTTTAGATCTTGATTCAACTCTTCCATAGTTGGATCTATATGATTGTATTGGTTTTCCTCTAGATGTAAGGCTTCCTGCAGGGCCTCACCCTAGCTTTGGAATTTATGCTATCTCAAGGTATATTTCAAGTGTGGAAACAAATAATTAACAAAAAATGTCGATGTTGTGTATCATTAATAATGTACTTTAACTTACCTTTTAGTCTCTTAAATGTATGGTCCACTTCCCAGACCAATTCTCCTAGTTTCTGCTTAATCTCTATATTTTCATTCATAAATTGGTCTTCTGAACATGGCTTTTGAAATTAATTTATTAACTATATATTCACATTTGCTACAGTTGTAAGTCTTCATGTTGTATTATTTGTTGAGATATCCATGTACCAATCTAATGCACGGTCTTTAAAAGTGATTTCCAACTGTGCAACTTTTGTATCCTCGTCTGTAATTTTCTTTTCTCCCCATATCTTCTCATAGATGAACAAATGTTTTTCTGGGTCATTTGAACCATCCGCTCATAACTCTGGTAACATTATAGTTCGATCTTGTCTTTCCATTGTGAAATTTGTTGAACTACCACCTCCATGTGGTCTAGATACTTGACCTCTACTTTTTGAACTTGCACTTATGCTACTAGACCCTCGTCCTAGAAAAATTCTTATACCGCTAAGCACTTATTGGTTAACTTCTTCTTCTTAAGTTGTCTTAGTTTCACATGGGGTTGTGGGTTCCACACTAATTCAGATCTGGAATGGAGAACCTTCTTTTGTGTTGGACCGAAGAACTTTGGTTTTCCTCTCATATGTGACACACAAAATATCCTCAATATTCCTGGAGGCGTCGAGATCCTCTACCTATTCCTCATCATTTTCCAATCCCTCTCGCTCTTCTACAAACCTCTTATTCTTATTTATCCTATACTAGTAGGATCGTTTGTTGCACATCACACTTGCATACCTTATAATTTCCCTGTTTTGTTCATCATCCATCATGATGGGGTCCATTTCCTCCTTACTATAACTACTCTTCAAATCCTTCTGCATTTCTCAGATCTTCCTTAGTGCTTCTCCCAACTCCCCCATGTGCGCAAAGTGATTTAGTTGTCTGATTCCATGATTATCACGCCTTTATCATGTAATAATATCTTGATTGATGTGTATAGATTCCTAATATACCTCCCTCTGGGTCCCTTCAAGAAATCATTCTCTGCAACAGCATATGAATTCGTTGTATCTACTGCAATCTCATTCTATTATGATATTCAACAAATCCATTTATTCATTCATTCATAAGATTTATTTTTCATACATATTCTAGTGAAAATTGCAAGTAAATCCATTCATTCATCGATCTAACTATTCAATCATAACTGCAGAAAGAGTAAAACATTCAAACACATTGCACACAAGGTTTTACCGCAGTTCACCCCCACTGGGGCTACATCCACAAATGTATTCTACTTCTTTTCTTATTCATCAAAAGGAACTGTGTGCATTACATCCTAGTAGACAGTAGTGAGGCGAACCATTTGCACCAAGCTCCACATCCTATGACCTGAACCTCAACTACTTCAACCTCATCCAAGCTCGAAAACTTTCAAAACAGACTTCAACTCCAAGAAGATGCTTGAAGTACTCAAAACAGTGACACAAATATCTCACAAAGCATGGATGGGATACATAGATCATTCATTCTACCTTTTATATTACAAAAATGGGTTAAACCCCTACAATATAACTCCAAAACCCTAACCCTAACATGGCTAGATTTTTCCACATCTGTGTCGGATTTCCGCAAATCCTTCTACACATGTTTCTTTTCCTAAAATATGGCACACTCTCCTTGTTTCCCCAATATACCTCATTAGTTGTGTTTTTCTCCAAAAAATGCATGCTCCAACACATCAACAAAGCCCTAAAGTAAGGAGAGAGGTTACTATAAAAAAGTATATAAACACCTCAAGGCTTCTCTTGTAAACATACACACTAACATTGAATATCTATCTTATGAATGTCATGGTTTATATGAGGTTAAATATGACGTCAAATATGAAGTTATGAAGGAATTTTGAAGTTGAAATTCTCGAAGTTGCATAAACTATGAGTAACACTAGTTTCTGAGGAATTTATGAGTTGTAGATCAATAGGACGTGTATGCATGTAGGCTGCAATGGAGAAAAGAGGAAATAGCCACGGGTAGTAGTAAAGGAAGTCGTAGATCTGTGAAAATATTGTGAAAGGGTGAGAAGAGATGTTGGTACCTAGTTGCTAAGGACCATGGAAGAAGTTACATGTCAGTATTATAGAGTATCAAGTCAGCTATAGGATCAACAGTAAGTTTTAAGAGTTACATTTATGTGATTATATATTATTCTTGGTGATGGGATGGTACAAGCTTGAGAGGCATTGACACATTCTTGAGGCACATCGTAGGTGCATGCAAGTTGAGGTGTATTTGTCGAGGTACATTGTTGGTGCATGTATTGGTTATATTGGTACATGGTGTATGTCATGATTGAGTGATATGGTATATGGTTGAGACACTTGTTATGTTTCATGGTTGATACATGGTATGGTACATGTTTGATAAATACAATTTGATGATACATGTTGTGGTATATGGTTGATGCTTGGTATGGTACAGGTGTTGGTGCATGGGAGATGCACGTGTTGTGATATAGGTTGATGGTTTAGTACATTCTTGTTAGAGGAATGTGTTGGTGATATTTGACATTTAGTTGAGAGGTGTCCTTGGTGTATGATCCATGTGAAAGAATCTGATTAAGTATCGGTGATAGTCACAGGTTGGGCAAGTTGATGTGATAGGTTGTATGCAGTGACAGGATGACATGTTACAGGTTGATGCGGCAGTGATAGTGTCAGTTCCATTGATTGTGGTAGTTAAATTTGATCTACACTTATATTTTAGGGAGTTTATATGGGGAAAGGAAAGGGGGATGTATCCTCCTTCCAGTTGGAGCCGAATAATTAGGGAGTTGGAGCTTCCTTCAAGTTGGATCCTAACAACTAGGTGGTTGTATCCATCTTGTATTTAGAGCCAAAGAACTTAGGGGGTTGTATCCTTTTTCTGGTTGGAGCTAGAGAATTTAGAGAGTTGTGGATTCCTTTGGGTTGGAGCCTTTACATAGGGGGTTGTAGCCTCCTTCCAGTTGCAGCTGGATAATTTGGAAGTTTGTGCTTCCTATGCATTAATTATTAATATATATAAGAAATCATTTTGTGGTTTTCTCCCATTTGTTTTTTCACGTAAATATTGGTGTATTTTGTTCTTGATATGATGTTGATGTGGTGTTTCTTATAATTATGATATATATGTTGAATTCAATAATAGATAATACATTGATGATAAATTGTTGAACATTGTTGATAAAGTGAAAGAATATATATATTGTGGCTAAATTTGGTATAAAGTTCTCATATTGATTCACCCCCCTCTTAGTATTCCAATACTTTAAATTTCGAATGTCAAGAGTAAATTCGTGGAATATGCATAAGACAAGTTTGTATTTTCCTATATTATCTCGCTCCATTCCTTATTTATATATGGCTACTTTAACTCTCTTTATCTAATTATCATGGTGTATTCCATGCTAGGGTACTCAAATTATTCGTGCTAAAAGTCACCCACAAATGAGAATCACTCTCTTCAGGTATAACGTACTATTAATCTCTATTTTTATCAATAGTAACATGCATTCTTAATTTTATATTTATTTCACCATGTCTTAAGTGGAGAACAATCTCACCATACATGTATGTATTTTCTGTACACAAAATGACTCAACAATGATTACAATGAAATAGTTTATTATTTGGATGATGAATTGGATATCCCCATTCATATCCATGATTCAAATTTAGTGATTATTATGTGTGTGTGTGTGTGTGTTTCCAACATTAGATATGATTGTATGAACCCTACACACACACTTATACACACTGAACTCTAATTACATTGCCACTACATGGATTCATGTGAATTGATACCAAATCTCATAGTCATATAAAATTTTAATTTAACCATACATTATGAAAGGTATATCATATGATTCCTCATGGTACTCAAACTTGGGTTTTCACTTATCCTCAGCTAGTTTGAGATCACCACGTACTTTCCACCTATGTCATACATTAATTATTCCCTACCAAATATATATTAACTCTTATTTTAACCATTGTTTACACAAGATTTATAATAATGAAGTTGAGTTAACCAATATTTGAGGTTACAACCAAACTTTGTTCCATTACTATCATAGTTATTTCCATTGTTAGTATTATCAAGTTTTTAATACAACATGGAAATATGAGACCGTCCTATAATCATTCCATTATATCATTGGGGTTTGGTCGTTCACCTAAGGGATTTGATCTCTCTATTCGATCGATGGTTTTTTCATTTCCCTCTCATAGTCACAGAACTCTTCATCCCAATATGGAATGATTCCAAGGTTTTCAGTAATATTTTGATGATTATTGGACAATATTTTATAGATTATACCTTACGTTTTAATTCCATGATCCAAAAAATATTAAGTTACCAATCTAACCATTAGTATTTCTTTGATTACAAATATTTTTCAATTTCCAAGATATTTAAAATGGCAGTGCATCTTGCATTGTTATGTGATTAGCTTCGTTTAATTAAACTCTAATTCTTGTGAAATTACTTTCTTAATCCAATGTCCATAAGTAATTTGTGAGGTGATAAAGGAGAAATGAAGAGAAATCAATATCAATGAAATCATACAAAAATTGTTAACAAAGTTCACAAGACTTCCTAGCTACATCTTCGGGTCCAATCCCAGTAATGAGAGTTATCTTCATTAATATTAAATCATTTAAGAATACAAAAGACAGACTTACATATCAACTCCTTAAATAAACAAGACATACCAAGAAATACTTTCAGATCCACAACTCTATGAAATAAACAAACATCACCAATAGATTCTGCAAAGAATTCTAAGACTTTAGAGTATAGAATCGGCTATGCTTGGATCAACATCATGGGATCTAGAAGCACTTTTTTTATTGGATACTCAAATGAAAAAAAATAATTCAAGTTCAGACTACTCATGAAATTATATAACTTTTTATTATAAAGTCAACCTAATTCTGAACAGGCCCTCAGGACCCTTGTTTGGTACAAAATCCAATGTTTTGTCTCATCAGGACCATACTGTCTCGATTTTAGTGAAAAAAAAATCCTCTCCATAAATTTTACGTTCAACTTCTCCAACTCAGAAACAGATGACATATTCAAACTCCTTGCAAAATTTTGTAACTTTTGAGTATAAATTTGATAGGGATCTAAACAGGGTCTCATAACCTCCCCTTCGCACAAATTATAATGATGTGCTTTGCAGAGTCCATATCATCTCGATTTTCATGTCAAAATTACTCTCTAGAAATTTTCTTTTCAACTGATCCAACTCAAAAATAGATGACTGATTCACACTCCTTGTGAAATTATGCAAAATTTGACTATAAAGTTGATAGGATTCTAAATAGGCTCTCGAGACCTCCCCTCGACACAAATTCTAATGTTGATATGTACATATTCCATGCCATCTCTATTTGTGTGTAAAATACCTCATTTTCATCTATTTTTTTCCCATTTAAAAAAGGAAAATTATGCCAAATTTGTGAGATTTCTCCAGATTTGGAGGATTTCCAGCAGATTTAGAGGTATCTGCCAGATTTGCTGGAATCCGCTAGACCACCCTGGACTTATAGAAGGTGCCACATGGTTCCTTCTAATTAGGCCACATCCCAACCTATGATTGGTTGGCACTACTTATTGGGTTGTTGACGATACCTGTTGATTGGGCTATTGACGTCACTTATACTCATGATGAACTCATCCTGTACAAATGATGGTGTCAAATCATCCTGTACATATGATGGCGTCATATTGCCACATCACTCTACTGATGATGATGCCATATTGTATGGATGTTGACATCATATTGCCACATTTTAACACCCATGTTTCCCCCAAATTGTAATTAATCATTAATCGAGATCCCCATGCTATGCCATGGGAACAATATAAATGTATTATTTTTTGAATTTCCAATAAATAACTATGGGGGTGAAGCCTTGAAGTAATGGCCATGATATCACTAGAGTAAAGAGTGAGAAAACTATGGAGAGGGTTCATTATGTGTATGACCCCAAATTCTCCTTTTTGAAAATAATAAGACTCATCCGGATTCCAAGGAAAAATTAGTTAATGAAAGAAGAACTGGTGGTTGAACCATCAACCACCCCCATGAATGGAAGCATGGTATGGATGAGTATACAAGAGGCTATCAGCTCGAAGTACCATAGAGTCCTGTAGTATCGGGATGACCCAAGTTTCCTTTTGACAGAAGGAACAAGATAGGTCAAGAACCATCCTAGGAAAGGCATGCAAAAGGAATACAGGCAAAGCCATACAATAAGGAGACATAAGGGAAAAGAGGTGCACGTGAGGCTCTCCAAAGAGAAGGAGAGACATCAAAAAAGAGTGCATGCACAGAGGGGAACATGCGATCTGGATATGCAAAAGAAAATAGGAAGGCCACGAGCTTGATCCTGAGGAAGCATCTGATAAATCTTGCAGGGATGCTGTGACATAGAGAAGGTATCTGAGAAATGGCATAATTCCCTAGTGATATCATATCTTGGCACAGGGGTGGCTAGAGTGATAAGAAAAAATTCATCTGATCCTATGGTTGGGTGGAAAGGAAAACACCCACAGTCGTTTGGTTGGATGAAACTTGTAATAGATAAGTACTTCCTATACCCTGTGCACTTAAATTGGATTGTATGATTTGTATATTTGTGATTGTGATACATGGTGCCTCTCATGAAACTAATGGCCATAAGGCATACTCTTCTTCTCTAAACCATTGTATTAGAATGGTTGTAATATGGAAATTTTTGGCTCTGGGCTGGTTGGAAAGTCTACAAGGTGTTTTCCCAAGGAATAACATCACAGGTCTGGAGTCGGGGAAGACTCTAAGGAACTGCTACAGTCTCGTTGATCCCTTGGAAATACCTTTTTCCTGAATTAGAGCTTAATCTCTATAAAAGGAAGGTGCTTCCTTCAAACTATTTTCCCAAGAGACCATAGACCCATTGACACAACCTTAACCAAATGTCGGCTATGTGTAGAGCCTATAGCCTAAGATTCATTAGAGGGTCCATATGACCAGGGTCTAGGAACACTGCGCTAGTCCAAAAGGAGATAGCTCTTATTATCTTTATAACTACGGGAGATCGAAGCTCTGAGATGTTAAAACTTCACAACTGCCAAAAATCCTAAATGACAGAGTCGCGAAGTGATGCGGGTTGTATATATGAGGATGCACAGGAACTATCCCAACCATTAGATCTACGTTGTAGTCAGCTCAGCATTGACCACTTCGGGAGAATAGATGTGTTGTAACACCAAAACTATCGAATCCTGGAGTTTCAAAGTATTGTCGACCATCTATCTTCAGATCCTTCGGGATCCCTCTTAGTTGTTAGATTGAGCCTAGTGAAGGGGTAACACTAAGTACTATGGAGACGTACCACTTAGGTATAATAGAGGTTTTCTAATATCAACAACTCTCGAATGCCAAATTTATGAATTGATATCAGTCGTGGATCTAGGGAGTCCACTGAGNATGAGGAATATGGAAACTAAACACCAAAACTCTTGAATGTCAAAGTTGCAAAATTTTGTGAGTCATTGATCTGGGGAGTCTATTGAGGAACCTTCTTGACCCTCTAATCAACCAGTGGAGGGTTTCGCATATGGTACTTCGAAGAAGTGCCACTTCAAATGAATGGAGTTGTTGTAGAATCAAAAACTCCAAACGTAGAACCTGCGTTGTAACAAGAGTCGTCGATCTGAAGGGACTTCGGGATGACTCGTGACCATTTGATCTAGATGTTGGTCAACTTGACACTGACCTACTCTGGGAACAAGATGGAGACTACACGACCAAACCCCCAAAGGCCGAAGTGATGAAGTGACGGGGACCATTGATTTGAGGACACATTGGATCCCTCTTCAATCATTGGATATACTCCATGGTCCATTTGGATTTGAACTAATATGAGATTAAGGAGAGGATTACACCATGAAACTCCCAAATGTCGAAGTTGTGAAGCAACGGAGGCCATAGATTCCAAGGTCAACGTGGATGCATCTTGAACCTAAGATCAAATGGGTTGGAAGGTTGTCAGTGTGAGGTGACATGGCGTCCTGACCTCACCCAGGGTGACATGGAACAAAATTTTAAGTGCCACATGTCACTTTGATTTACGTTTCTTGCAGACCCTATGCGCCCATTAACACATGACACGTGTCACCCACTGTAGGGGTCATGTGTCCCCTCTACCTTTCCCCATGTCACCCTAGCACTTACCTAATTGGTCCATATGGCGGGAGGAGTATTTGGGACCAACTGGTACTTACCTCCACATATAGTATGTCACCACGTGTGAGGGTGGACCCTTCGAGAGTCCAAGAGTTCAGGACTCTAGAGGTTTGGAATGTTGCATCATGGGTAAATCAAAAGGCCCAAATGTTGAAGCTACGTGGAGAGATTCTGGAACTTCAAAAGTCCAGGAGTTTGGGATTCCAAAACTTTGAAATTCCGGGAATTTAGGATTTCTGGAGACTTTCAATGTTAGAGCATATTCTCCCAAAAGGCCCGAAGTCCAAAGCTATGTGAAAGTGCCTCGTGAGTCCAGGAAGTTGGGGCTCTAGAGAATTTGTGCTCAGAAAGGAAGAGGGGCATTCAGCACCGAAGTGCTGAATGACGAACTCCCCAGTAGCTTATGTTTCAAATGAATATCAAATCATGTTTTTGGATTGAATGGTGGATGGACTTCCACCGTGGATGTAGGAGATTGAGGATGGTACAGATTGGATGGATCCATGTGAACGTCATGTGGCCCTCAACCAATGAACACCCGAAGAACTTAGGGAAGCCATAACGTGTAAACTAGAGGTCGGTTTCGATCCTGGTAGCAGTCATTAGAAAGATATGATTGAGTAGATGAGGAAGGAGACCTCAGAAAGAATATTCTATACATTTAAGAAAAGTGAAATTTTGATGCCCCATCCCTATAAAGGGTGATTAGGGGCCGGGTGTGTTACAAATCAGTATCAGGGCATGGAAACAACACTTGGCCTATTTGGGCTCATGCACGAGTCATATAAAAATATTATTGAAGGACTTTAAGGGGTAACACCCTATCTTACCGCATTCCTAAGAGGCTTAGTTAAACCTCTACCAAAGAGAGGAATGTGTAGATGTTTTCGAAATATTCACTACACATTGCTAATGTTTCGAAATAAAGAAGCTGACTTCACCTTGCAATTGTACATGTTATTGTAAAGTCATAATATTAGGTGACCAAGGCTAATATGAGCTTGTTGATAATATTACTGTCGAATAGAAATTTTATGCATATGTTCCTTGAGTAGAAGGATGTAGATTAAAATTCACTTGAGATTTTACCCAATGAGATTGAATCATGCTAGATGGTGGAATAAGAATACTATCACTTCTTTGGGTAGTGATAGCCAATCCTACAAAAGTAGGATTATACTGATGGGAACTAATAGAAAAAATTGGATGTAAATGGATTGAAAGGATCCATAGCAGTAATAACTACTTCTTCAATAAAGGATTAAACCTTGTATATGTGTATGATCTCTCACGATCAAAGGATTGAGGGAAATGGTAAGGTAAAATCACTTGAAACATAATGAATGAAAACTATTGTTGGAAGAACCCATTAAGCAAGCAAAAGGCACCCTATAGATTGAGAACAACTTTCATGAAGGTAGGAGTGAAGTGACAAGAGCGAGCTCAAAATATCATGGTTGTGCTAGGGAAATGTGTATCCTTCTTAACTTAAGGATGTGTCTATGAAAGAGGAATGAGTCTGGTGACCATTCTCTGAAAAGGGAGTTCATGCACAACTCTTGGGTTTCGAAGGGAACTTAGAAATGGAATTTTGTTTATGGATACAGGAATTGCTGGGAAGTGTTTTCCTAATCAAGTTGATAAACATAATTGTAGAAATATGGAGTGATTGAGTGATAAATCACAACATCCTCCCTTGCTTGGTGAATAAGAAACTAATCTGTTATAATTCCTATGGGAGGAGGAGAGTGACCTTTGTCCCTAACTATAGGAAGAATTCTAGGTGTAATGGTTAAGACTAATTATCATTTAAATATACTCTGGAGTTTTGAACTGGAATACTTAGTAAGTAACATACTTCAAAATTGTATTTAGGATTTAAGGAAATACTCCAAATGTTATTAGACATTAAAATTTATTATAAATAAGGTAAAATGGTTGATTAAATGTTGATCCTGAATGTGGTAAAGGAAGTGTTGGGGAACTTCTATATGCCTAGTGGATCACATTGACATCCATAGGTGGATGGCAGCCATATGGATATGGCTTGGTATACTCAGATAGCTATAAGAGGGAGTTTAGGAAGAAATTCCCTTGAAAATATATGTTGACCAAGAGTGAATTGAGGCATGAAGAAGAGACCATAAGCGGTTATCTTATTTCCTTAAGTGACACAATAACTACCCATCTGAATTTTGAATTATGGAAGGTTTTTACAGTAGAAAGGAAAAAGGTAACCCTTGTTTGTTATTTCCATGTATAAGGGGAAACATCAGTATGAATTATGACTGGGAGACTAGTCATAGGAGTGATTGTAATATGTCACTAAAGAACACTAATATTAAAACTAAAATATCAATGTAAAAAAGGTGAAAAGTTGCACCTACGTATATGTGTATACAAGATTAAAAGAATAATATGACTGCAAGCTCTCAACTGAGAGGGAAGCTCAGACTTGAGTGTATCTGTGAGAATTTTCATAAGGATGGCATCAATATCCTTGGGAGAAGGATCTAAAAGTATAATATGTCCATGTGTATGTATGACGTAGAGAAGGTGCAAGCAATGAGCTTGCATGGTGAATGTTTGGGATATGTGTGTGTATGCTTGAGTGCATGGGTTTAATGCATTGTGAGGTTCCTTGATATGAAGAATGATATTAATATCAAATACATATCAGTGATATTAAATGTGCAAGTGATGCACATGTATGATGTAAGAATATATGTATACTAAAGGAACGATATGCCTTCTTGGATGAGTGAAATGTGAGGAAAGCATTGCACTTTACAAGATTAAATGAATACCATGGATGCATGGTTGATTCCATTTCGAGAAGTCATGAAAGTTCCATTTTGAATGATAGATTAAGGGGAATGTGCTCCATTTCCTTAGGAAAATCTAGTATAAATAGACAAAAGAGTAAATGAGCAAGGATGATCAATTGTCATGATAAGAGGTATATGATTATGCATATGGCTAAGTATGTCATATATGTAAGTTAACAAAACAATGAATATGTGTAGATACATAATCTAGATTCATAAAAAAGATGCATGTTTATATTCAATATGAAATATTTAGTAGAAGGTTGAAGCTAACTCAAAGTTGAGGCCATCACAGATAGTGAAGGATATGCAATAAGGAAGTTGCATGCTGAAGGAGTTCCAAGTGAAGGAATTGTGTGAAGACTCTGTAGGGGGAACACTGGGATGCAAGCCTATATATAAGAATCATGGATTACATTCTAAAACATCGTGAATGAATGTGACCGTTCTGATAATTGAACGGTAATGTGAAAAATACACAGGTACATGATTCATTATGAACAAAAAGTATGCTAGTAAAGCATGCTAATGTATCCCAAAGGTTAGGGTGAAGCCTAACCAAGGATTCTCAAGGAATAGAGCAATTGTGGGAAATAGTAGAGTTGGACAAGGGAAAATAAGTAAGTCATTTTGAATGAATATTCTTGGTTGAAGCCATATTAAGAAAAGGCAGTGAGGCCTTGGAATAACTCAGTTGGATTGAAGGTCCCAGACTGTGTAGATGGAGTTGGGAAAAGGGAAGAGCCTTAACTCCTTTCTTGTTGTATATTATGTTTTTCTCTGGGACGATAAAATTGGTATGCTGATGAAAGTAAATGTTTTGACACCATAAAACGGTTGTATGACTATGGAAATAATTGAGAATTTCTTATGTTGCACTCATGAAAGCATTAAGGATAATGTGAAGAAGTGCATAGAGATATGTTAGGACATATTTGAAATTTTTTTTATTGATATAAAATCTATGATACTTTCATTTTTATTTTACAAGATGACTAACATATTTATGATGTATGTCATGTGTAGAGAGAAATTGGAGTTGTTGAGAAAGATAGTTTCCAATGGTGGAAAACCTCAAGCAAAGGATGACTATGAGAAGGTTGTTGTTAAAAGATTGTTGAAAGGACTTTAAAAGTCCCCACAAAGCACCATTGATGAGGTAATATCATAGAGGGTGCTAGTAGTAGAGCATGCATAAAAATGTCCATACCTATGTGGCATAAGGCATGAAGGAATTTGGTAAGAATCCCTTATAAAAATATTTCATTATCCTAAAGATATGTAAATAATTATGAGTGGCTATTGTATGCTATTGCTACCCAAGAGAGCTAAGATTCAAGAAAGAATAATTTGAACAATAGAGAGAGGAAGTATATGCTAGTCAAGGATGAGTTATAGTCCTTGCAAGAAAACATATGCGTAAATAGTACCATGGGTACAATGAAAAATCTAGGGAGATTGACAATAAATTTTCGCATAGTTAGCACTTTGCATGGAATTGCTTTGAGGAAATGCATGTTTTCATAAAGGGAAGAAAATGGATTTTCCATTGAGGAGGGAGGACCATCCAATATTTTACTTACATTTTATAGGTGTTAAAGAAAAGAAAATGTGTGTGGCCATGAGTATTGGCACCCTGGTTACGAATGAAGGAAGAATGCTTGGTTGCATTCAAGAGAAACTTTTGGTCTCATATGTGTTGATTTGGGATCATGATCAACATGTAGTAGGAAGTACAGTCCTGTTGCAAAAATGAACGAGAATGAATAATCCCTATGGTGAAGAGGTTGGTTAATATCCAACATACCATGGAAACATGCTTGTCATAAAGTGTGGCAAAGTTTAAATCCATGCAAGGTTGCATTGGGTGTGAATGTGGCCATGAATATTGGCACATTGATTAAAGACATTTGATATTTAAATTGCATTTGGAAAATTTAGTATGTTGAAAGGGTGCATACATAAATAATGATATTTCCTTTTTTTGTATCCTTGAATAGATGAAAATTATTTGGACTATTAGTATGCATAGTTTTGAAAATATAAATTTCATGAAAACTAACAGTTTGCTTGGATTTGGAATGTGGAAATTGCAGGGAGAAAAGGGTCTTGGATATGGCAGTATTGTAAGTCCATAAGGAAGATCACTTGCATGTTGAGATAATTACTATGGGGAAGAAGGTCCCATATTGGTAAATCTGGTTCATGTGCCGAACATATATGAAAACAAATGTGGAATGTGGAAATCTATGGGTAATAGATTTGCAAGAAAATTCTGAATTTGAAATTGATGATAATATATCATAATTTATGTATACCTTTGATACAAGTGAAATGAAAAGATCTATCTAGGGAGGATAGATGAAGGTTGTCAAGCATGAAATATGGCTATTGTTGAGACATGAAAACCCTATGGTAATTCACGATTGCCATAAAACATGTTTTGTTGTGGTAACACAAGCCCGAGGGATGCCTTGGCTAAGAAATTCTGAGGAACGCCTCGACTGTAAGGCTCAATGAAGTCTCTAGAATTATTTTTGTGCGAGAAAGCCTTCGTAGGAAAAGATGGATCACCTGAGGAACTGTATAACAGAGAAGGGGATGCTCGAGCATAGGCCTGGAGGGAGAATAACCACAAGGAAGAGGAGACTTTGATAATTCTTATACATTATTGATTGGGATCATGCACACAATAGGGTATGTCCAGGAAAAAAAGTGAGCCCAGATAACAAAACATCCATGTGGATACAAATCCATGAACTTCACAGATGAGTATTGTGCTAAGTTATAAAATATTTCTCAATTTTTTATGCAACAATAAACTATTTTTGCATGAAACTATGATTAATATACTTGTTGTCCAAGATTATTGAAGACAGGTGACAAACGCTAAGAGTCTGGAAGGTACCTGACCAAGACAGAGGGTCAAGACTTCTGAATCAACTAAATCAGAAATACATAACATGTGTTACTGAGAAAGAACATCGAGGATAGTGTTCCTTTTAAGGGGGAGGGGATTGTAACACCATTATTTCCCCCAGCTTGTAATTAATCATGAATCAGAATCACCTGCTATGGCATGGGAACAATGTAAATGTGTTATTGTTTGAATTGCCAATAACTGACTGTGGGGGTGAGGCCTTGAAGTACTGACCATGATATCACTAGAAACATAGTTACCAACTTAACGATAACTCTATAGAGTTCTCATTTTTTGGGGGGTCAAGATTTTTACCCCGTTTTTAAAAATGGTGCTACCAATAGCACCCCCCTCCCTTTTCAGGTGGTTTTTTGATATTTTAAATTTTATGATACTCAAGGTTTCAACTTTTTTGTTTTTAGATGCTTGTTTTTTCATTTATTTTCAAATTGTTCAAATTTTTATTTTTTATTTTTTTTTCAAGTGTGTTTTTTCATCTATTTTCAAACTTTTCCATTTTTGTTTTTATTCAATGGTGTTTTTAATCATATTTCCATGATCCATCCAATGTTAAAAAATTTGTACACCTTTTATTTATTTTAAATTAAGATTTTTCATGTAATTATGTGTCCCTAATTAAATTATGGTTCCTTACTTTTTAAATATAGTAGAAAATATCATTTTTAACACATTGTTTTACCTTTACTTCAATACATAGAAAATAATAGTAATTGAATAACAATATTTTTAAATATTTACCAAAAATATATAATTCATTTTTTTTGGATCAATTAAAAACTAAATAAATTAAGAAAACAAAAATAATTGAAATTGAAAAAAACAACAAAAAAAAAACATTTTCAAAACAAATCTATATTTAAAAAAACCATTGAAGAAAAACCTAAAAAATTAAAGAGGAAAAAAACCATAAAATTAAAAATATATATATCTAAAGGAATAGAAAATGAGTTGCGAAGTATTTTGGACCATCGATATTCGGATCCTTCGCGACCGCTCTCAGCCATTAGATCGAGCCTAGTGAAGGGATATAGCTAAGTACTCTGGCAAAGTACCACTTCGGGAGAATAGAGGTGTTCTAACGTCAACAACTCTCAAATTTTGAATTTACCAATTGATACGAGTTGGGGATCTACAAAGTCCATTGAGAACCCCTCTTAACCATCCATCGTTAAGGACACGTGTCGCTAGATCCTGTAATCCGGGGACTTAACACTCTGGGAGGAAGTTGGAATCTAAACATGAAAACTCCCAAATGCTGGAGTTATGAATTTTTGTGTGTCGTTGATCCGAGGAGGCTATTGAGGACCCTTCTTGACCGTCCGATCAACCAGTGGAGGGTTTCATGTATGGTACTTTGGCGAAGTCCTACTTCGGGAGAATGGATCTATTGTAGAGTCAAAAACTCTGAACTCTGAACCCATGATGTAATGAGAGTCGTCAATCCGAGGGACTTCGGGACCACTTGTAACAGTTTGATCTAGTTGGTGGTCAGTTCAACGCTGACCTACTCTGGGATCAAGACGTAGACTACACGGCCAAATCCTTGAAGGTTGAAGTGATGAAGTGATGAGGACCGTTGATTTGAGGACATATTGGATCCCTCTTCAATCATTGGATCTAATCCATTGTCCATTCGGATTTGACCTACTCTGGGAATAAAGAGATGATTACACCATGAAACCCTTGAACACCAAATTTGTGAAGCGATGGAGGCCATAGATTCGAAGGTCTATGTGGATGCATCTTGACCCTAAGATCAAATTGTTTGGAAGGATGTCAGTCCGAGGTGACGTGGAGTGCTGATGTCACCTAGGGTGATGTGGACCCATGTTTGATGTGCCACGTGTCACTTGTATTTGCATGTATTGCAGACCCTATGTGCCCATTAACATGTGACATGTGTTTCCCACTGTAGGGGCCACGTGTCCCCTCTACCTTACCGTGTGTCACCATGGAACTTACCTACTTGGTCCATATGGCGGGAGGATTATTTGGGACCCATCGGTACCTACCTCTACATCTAATACGTAACCACGTGTGACGATGGACCCTTCGGGAGTTCGAGACTTCGAGACTTCGGAGGTTTGGAACATTGTTCATGGGTAAGTCAAAAGGCCCGAAGACTGGACCTACGTGGAGAGATTCTGGAACTTCGAAAGTCCGGGAATTCAGTATTCTGAGAGACTTGGGATGTTAGAGCGTATTCTTCCAAAATATATGAAGGTCTAAGATACATGGAAGTGCCTTGGGATTCTAGGATTTCTAGGTTCTAAAGGATTTGCACTCAGAAAGGAAAAGGGGCATTCAACGTCGAAGTGCCGAAAGACAAATCCCATGTAGCTTATGTGTCAAATGAAGATCAAATATCGTTGTTGTATTGGACGGTAGATGGACTTCCACTGTGGATGTAGGAGCTTGAGGATGGTATGTATTGGATGGATACACATGGACGCCATGTGGCCCTCAACCAAGGAACACCTGAAGAACTTCGGGAAGCCGTAACTTGTAAACCATAGGTCCATTTATATCCTGGTAGCTGTCATTACAAAGATACGATTGAGTATATGAGGATGGAGACCTCAGAAAGAATATTTGAGACATTTAAGGAAAGATAAAGTTTGATTCCCCATCCCTAGAAAGCGTACTTAGGGGTCGGGTGTGTATGGATGATGATTTTATCCTACAATGTCAATGTATGGATGAAGGCATCATTCTGTACGGATACTAATTCCATCATGCCACATCATTGTATGTATGATCATGTCATCATGTATTGATGTTGATATCATCCTGCCATGTGGTAGATTTTCCTTCTGCCACATCAACTTGCTAACTCATCTGTACCACTATAGACATGACACATGGAAGTATGTTGTGATACCACATCACCTGCTGAATTTAGCAGTATGGAATACAATGTCGTATTTTCTGTTGTTTGGAAAAAAAATTGTGTCGCGATATCTTCATCATATGACATCCATTTAAGGAGAAATTCACCTCGTTGGAAATGTATCTCTGATATTTAGGCAACGATACCATTCTTTTCAAAATTGGAGACAATCATTTTGAGTGAGAATGATTCTCGTGTGTCACACCTCCACACTCAGTAGCTTTTGGACCTTCAAAACTATTTATACATCAATCAAGTGAGGGCATCGCCTCCCGAATTGTCGAGAATCCACCCATCGTGACTGGATAGTGAAAACCTGGTGGATCACAAGAAACTATCCAACCATGACAAAAAATGAAATCAAGTTTTTAACATAAATATTCATTTCTCTACTTCCACAATCTCTTTCATTCACTATCATTCCTATTAACTAGAAATGATTGACTAACAATAGTAAGAAATGCATTGTTTCCAAAGGAAATGAATCAACAAATTGCTCTATTTTATAAACATTTTCACCAAATGAATTCACCAGTTCATGGTGATGACCTAGATCACAATCTGGATGAACATATGATACATATTGATCTCTTTGTTTCTCAAGCAAGAGGACAAGATATTTGTCCTGTACTCACTAGATATTCAACCTTGTCCTTGAAAAGATAGTATTTATTTTTTTCATGATAGAACATGTCTTTTCGATGATATATATATGGGATACCCAAGACTATTATGCATGTATCAAGTGGGACAGCATCAAATATAACCTCATTGGTAAACTTGGAAGAAATTTCAAATTTCTGGGTACATTGTCTAGTTACTTGCAATTGAGTATCCTTTTGTACCCCACCTAAAGGGTAAGGTTTCTTATGAGTTTAAGTCTTTAATTACAACTTATTAAGAATAGATTTAGAAACAAAATTAACTTGAGAACCATTCTCAAACAAAGTATCCACATTTGTATGCTTTACTATGACCCTTACATGGAAAAGTTCATTTCATTTCTTATCATCATTTTCAAACTTAGAAGATTGAACAATAGAAAATGAACTAGAAGATGATATACCTTTGATACCCATAGAGACAATCATTGTCTCATCACCTGAATCAGACCCAAGGTCTTGTTTCACTGTAGTAGCAGTATTTTGTCCCTCCTTCTGTAATTTCTTTGGTAGAAACTCAAGATGTAACTTCCAACACTTATCCTCCTCGTGTCCCTTCTTACGGCAATGGGAACTTGTATTTTTTACCTTTGATAGCTTCAATATGAGTAGCTTGTATTGACACTTCATCAATATTAGTAGGATTAAACATCAAAATTGTATGGTGAAGATAAAAATGTAAACCACCAATTTACTTTAGAAGAGATTCATGAGTGTGTAATGGAATTTCCAATACTAAAGCCTTCTTCTTGAATTCTTGTGTATAAGATTGAACATTTTTTTGTTTTAATTGTATTAATTGTAACCATTCAAACATAGATGATTGAGTATACACCAAAGGATATAATTTATTTCTCAATGTAAAAATGAATTCAACCCAAGAGGAAATGATTTTACCCTTTTGTACCATATCCGCTTGAGTTTGACTCTCCCATGATATTAGAGTTGTACCTCTTATGTGGAGAGTATCCAAATGATTATTTGGAGTGTCTTTTTTTATTGTTTTCACCCTATACTAAACTTCAATCTTCTTAACCCAATTATCTATTTTTTCTGCATTCAATTATCCATCATACACATGCAAGTCAAATTTAGCATCTAACTTGAGTAATGACATATCATGAGAATGAGAATCTTTTTTAGAATGCTTATTTTGGGAAGAATGTTCACTTGCACCATTAGTAGATGATGATGATGATGATGATGATGGTGAATAATGTTATGAAGGTCCACCACCTTCACCTCCTCCTTTTTCTTTTACTGAAGATTCACCTTCCTTGACATTTTGAATTCTTTGTTTCCCTCTTTCATGGTAAGGATCCTCCACTATGACTTTCATCAATTGAAATTCCCCAAAGAAACCATCTTCATATTCGTAAGGACCTAACCTTCTAGGTGAATCCATATCACGTTTATGAAATCTCCTTGGATTTATGGATTATAACTTGAAATTTTTCCTTCACCTCGCTTCAGTCTAGCTCTTCTAAGCATTCACCTGTCAACCCTTCCCTGATACCACTTGATATGAAAAACTAAATTTACCAATATAACCATTAGTGTTTCTTTTATGACAAATCTTTTTGAGTTTCCAAGATCTTTAAAATTAAAGTGCATCTTGCATTGTTATGCGATTAGATTCATTTAACTCAACTCTTGTGCTTGTGAAATTACTTGCTTAATCCAATATTCATAAGTAATTTGTGAGATTCTAAAGAAGAAATGAAGAGAAAAAAATATCAACAAAATAACAAAAAACTTGTTAATGAATTTCACCATACTTCCTGGCTACATCTTCGGGTATAGTCCCAATAGTGAGACTGCTCTTCATTAATCTCAAATATTTTAAGAACATGAAAGCAAGGCTTACATATCAACTCCTGAAGCCAACTTTAAGATATGCAACTGATGTACGCCGACTCACGCACCCTCACAACCCGCAAGTCGGAAGGCCACGTCAGCACATGATCTTTCCTTTGTCACGGCCCGAAGAACTCCAAACGGTTCTTCTGTTCCTTATCGGGAAATCTGCACCCAC
>SNQJ01S0002676.1:92698-106877 GCA_010110895.2 Picea sitchensis
CTGTCGAGATTTCGGAATTCACGGTATTGCGATTCTTGATGCGAATGTTTCGGAACTTCACCTTCCACGAACCTCTGAAACAACGTTCCACCTGTCCACTCGCCGACTCCCCGTGGCCCCACACTACTCCACTTAGCTGTCAGGATATCGCATTTCGTGATATTGCGATTCTCGTTGCAACAATTTATGGGACTTCACAACTTACAAAACCCCGATGCACGACGCCACGTGTGAATCCAATGACACTTTGTGCCTTGGATCGACGGTTCTAACTCTCCTGAGCTTACAGCCTCCGGAAATACTTTCGCTATTCCTCCTGCTCCTCCGCGAGATCTAACGACTTACAGAATTTCGCGAATCCTCCCCGGAAGATTCTGATCGTCCATTCCTTTTCGACGATTTCAGCGAATGGACTAAGTGTTCCTCCACGGACACATTCCCTTGCGTGAAAACTTACGACGCTTCTTACTAACTTCAAGTCACATCTTCCCCGCGTTGCCCTTCAACAGATTTGAAGGCCTTATCCTTCTTGGGCTTTTCCACGGGTTTCAAAGTCCTTGGAAAAGGAAAACCTTGCACGCACTCCTTGCGGCAACCTTCGAACACACCCAGGTGTTGAAGTCCTTCGACTCTACACACACCTGCAGCAACAGTCTCTCAATGCTTCGTTCCAGTCCACAACCCTGGAACTTTCCTTGGCATGCGCACTCCTTGCACGGCTCCTGTACCCCAAATGAAATTTGGGTGAATGAGAACAAAATATATCTCTACTGAGCCCTCTGTCAGCGCACTCCTTGCGGACGACTTCGGCTGCACTCCTTGCAGGAATCCTTGCTCAAACAGAAAAAAAATTGAAACTCATTCTTACTTCCTCTCAAACTTCAACTCTCAACACATGAAATCATATACACAACATGACAACAAATGCATAACAGGAAGTAAACATTCAAGAGCATATAGATTAACACATATACTCAGAGAGAAAACACGATGCCATGAATTTGAACCAAAGATTTAAACTCATTCAAATATCTGTACATGGGTGTTCTTACAAAACTCTCTCTCTATGTTCTTGCTCTCTTCTCCAACTCTGTTACAATGATACAATGATGGTGTCTATATCCATTTTCCCTCCAGCTCCTAAAACTGTCTAATCTAGAATTGAATTCTACGTACATACATTTATTATCATAAATGCCTCCATCTACCTAAGGATGAGAGTGATTCGCTCAAGGTCCGTTACATCATACAAGTGTGCCTATATTTCATTGTGCCATTTATGTTTGGCGCATCAACTTCAAGGGAAATATTCAAAAATTTTATGCTGGCTTGTCCAACTGTCCTTCACTTGCGCGTTGACTCGCTTGATGTGGGCGATGCTCCTACATCATACTCCCTCGCTTGAAAATATTCATGGGCTCCTGTACATGAGCTCGCGCACAGTTCTTCCATGCCTCTGTATCTCTGCTTCATTTTCCCATATGGCATCTTCCACTGGATGGCCTTTCCACTTGACCAAACACTCAAAGTATTCCTTTCTCCTGGTCTTCTTACCAATTCTTTTGTCCAGTATCCGCTCCATCTGGGGATTCTCAACAATTGGCATCTTTTTTTTCCACTGAACGTCTGATTGTTCACGTTCGGTCCCTACTTCCCCAACCTTATATGGGTACAAATCCAAAACATTGAATATTGGAGAAATTCCAATTCCGTCCGATAATTCAATCTAGTAGGCATTTGCCCCAAATCTTCTCAAGACCTTGCATGGCCCGATTTTCTTCATCTTCATCTTGTTATATGTTCCCCTCGGGAACATTTCCTTCCTAAAGTGTGCCAGAATCAAGTCTCCAACTTCAAACTAAAGTTGCCTTCTATGCTGATCTGCTCTCCGTTTATACTCCTGACTTGAATTTTGCAGTCGTTCCTTCACCTGGCTGTGAAGTTCCTTCATCGCCTCTGCGAATTCTTCTGCACTAGTGCTCCTAGTCATAGTCTATTCTAAATCTCTCATTTCAGAAACTCCTCTCAGTTGCATGCCATATACAACCTGAAATGGACTTTGGCCTGTACTCCTGTTTACTGATTCGTTATATGCAAACTTTGCCTGTGGTAATACATTGTCCCATTGGCTGTGGTGCTTTGTCACCAAGATCCTCAGTAAATCTCCCAGACTCCTATTCACCACTTCTGTCTGTCCATCCATCTGAGGATGATAAGCTGAACTAAACGTCAAGTTAGTTCCTAGCTTCTTCCATAAGGTCCTCCAAAAGTGCCCTACGAACTTCGTGTCTCTGTCTGAAACTATGCTTTTCGGTAGGCCGTGAAGTCGAATGACTTCTTTGAAAAATAGATTCGCGATGTGAGTCACGTCACCAGTTTTCTGACATGGGATAAAGTTTTCCATATTGGAAAACCTATCCACTACCACAAAGATCGAATCAAATCCTCTTTGTGTCCTTGGCAATCCCAATACGAAATCCATGCTAATTTCATCCCACGACTTCTTAGGTATGGGTAATGGTTGATAAAATCCCGCATTCTGTCTTATTCCCTTTGAATGCTGGCAAATTCTGCATCTATCCACAAATCTTTTAACTTCTTCTCGCATCCATGGCCAAAATTATGATTCGCTCAGCTTCGTGAATGTCTTGTCATGACCGAAATGTCTGTCCAATCCTCCACTATGTTTCTCTTTCAACAGGTTCTCCCTCATGGAAAAGTTTGGAATACACAGTTGATTGCCCTTAAACAATAACCCTTCCTGGATCATTTACTCAGCCCACTGGCTCCTATCCCTGAGAACTGGATTCTCAGCTGCTTCATACGCCCTCTTAAAATCTGGATCATCTGTGTACATGTCCCTGAGATCATCAAAACCCAACGTTTTGACCTTGAATTCCTGCAACAACAAACACTTCCTGCTCAAAGCATCAACAACTTTGTTAGCAGTACCGGAAATGTGTTTAGTTACAAAAGTGAAATTCTGCATATATTCTACCCATTTGATGTGTCTATGATTCAACTTTTCCTATTGAGTCACAAACTGTAATGCATGGTTGTCACTGTATAAAACAAATTCCTTCGGGATCAAGTAATGCCTCCACTTCTTCAATGCCTGAACAATGGCATAAAACTCCTTATCGTATGTGGAGTATTTCACCTTTGCCTCATTTAACTTCTCGCTGAAGTATGCAATCGGCCTATCATCCTGACTCAAGACTGCTCCTATTGCAAACCTGCTTGCATCGCATTTCACCTGATATGTTTTCCCGAAATCTGGCAACACCAGAACCGGTTGTTCTGTAATCTTCCATTTCAATAAATTGAAACTCTTCTCAGCCTCCTCTGTCCAGTGAAAATATTTATGTCTTTTCTTCACTGTATCCATCATTGTTGCACTGATTCCACTGAAATTCCTAATGAACTTTTGGTAGAAACTAGCCAATCCATGAAAACTCCTCACCTCAAAAATATTTTTCGGTGATGGCCAATTTTTGATCACTTCTACCTTATCTGGATCCATTCTCAACTTATCTATAGAAATAACAAACCCCAGATAAATGAGCTCCGTCTTCATGAACGAAGATTTCTTCATATTTATGAGCAGCTTCTCTTGCTGTAGCTTCTTCATCACTATAGCCAAATGCTTCAAATGTTTAGCCACTGATTTACTGAAAATCAGTATGTCATCCAAATACACAATGACAAATTTTCCGACGAACTCCCACAGGACTTCATTCATCAACCTCATGAAGGTACTCGACGCATTTGTTAATCCAAACAACATAACAAGCCATTCATACAACCCTTCGTTGGTTTTGAAGGTTGTCTTCCATTCGTCACCCTCTCTCATGCGAATCTGGTGATATCCTCTTTTCAAATCAATATTTGAAAAGAATTTTTCTCCACTTAAGAAATCCATCAGGTCATCCATCCTCGGTAATGTAAATCTGTACCTGATAGTTATGTTTTTGATCGCTCTTAAGTCAGTACACATCCTCCAACCTCCATCTTTCTTCAGAATAAGTACTGTTGGAACAACACACAGACTCAAGCTTTCTCTGACCAAACCCTTGTCCAAAAAATTCTGGACCTGCCTTTTAACTTCTTCATTCTCCTGCGGCGTCAATCTATACATGGCTTTGTTCGGTAAACTGGATCCTGGTATGAGATCAATATGATGACTCACACTCCTTATCAGTGGCAACGAACGAGGTAGTTCGTCCACGACTATATCAGCGAACTCTTCCAACAGTCCCTGAATATCTTCTGGTAAATCATCCACTCTTGTGCTAGTCAAAACAATCTTTGGTTTTCTGACCACAATGAATTGCAGTTCCTCCTTCTTCTTAACCTCTGTAAGAAGTTCCTTCCCACTCATGAGAAGTACAATATTACTTACTTCCGGTTTCACTTCCTTATCCTTGATTGGAAGCAACATATGAGTTCTCCCATTCTTTTCTAAGGTATATGTATTCACCCTCCCATCATGAATCACATTTCTGTCATATTGCCATGGTCTACCTAGAAATAAATGACAAACATCCATAGGAATAAAATCACAGAGTATCTTATCATTATATCCTCCTATCTTAAATTCAACTAAACATTGTTTTGTGACATTTACTTGATGTCCCTTTTGTAGCCATGAAACTTTATATGGGCTTGGATGTTCAGTCGTCTCCAGCTCCAACGTTTCTACCATCTCAGTTGAAACGAGAATATCTATGCTACCGCTGTCCACAATGACTTTGCACACTCTGTCCTTGGTCTTGCAAGCAGTTCGAAAAAGTCTATTTCTCTGGGCTGAGCTCTCCACTTCCTTCTCTGGTGTCAAGAGAACTTTTCGCATCATCAACGATCTTTCGCCTTCAGTTTCTTCTGCCTCAACATCCCGCCTCTGTGCTTCGGTGATGTGAGCTTCTCCTCCATCTTTCTTTTTATCAGGACACTCATATGACTTGTGCCCATTTTTTCCACATGTGAAGCATGTTATTACTCCACCTCTTCCTCTTCCCCTACCTCTAGTACGAGGAAAAGTATTATTATCAGCATATCCTCCTCTCTGCTCAGTATGTTGTCCTCTCTGTTCAACATGTTTCCCTTGTTGTGAGCTTCCACCTCTCTTAGTTCAAGTTTGAGGTTTCTTCCAATCTTCCTTGGGCTTCTGATATTTATCTTGGGCAACCGATTTTCCTCTGGGCTGACTTCTGCCTTGGCCTCTTTGACCTTGTTTTCAGCCCATCTTCTCTTCCGCTTTTAGAGCCATTTGATAGCATCTTCCACCATTCGGATGGTAACCATTCTCATCTCATCCTGAATGTCATACCTTAGGCTATTCATGTACCTGGCTACTTTCTCATCATCACTCTCCCGATGACCTGCCCTGATGTTCATCTTGTAGAATTCCTCAGTATATTCCTTCACTGTCATTAGCTTCTGTCTCAGGTTCTGCATTCTCCTGAACAGAGTAATTTGATAATCTCTGGGGATGAATTTCGCCTTCATCTTTGTGATCATTCTGTCCCAGCTCTTAATCTTCTACTTGCCTTTGCAGCGTCTGTCAGCTTGTAGCTCATCCCACCACAATGTTGCATGTCCCTTTAGCCTTGTGACAACATGCTTGACTTTCTTGTCTTCTTTGACATATTCATAGTCGAAGTATGTATCTAGAGCTCTAATCCAGTCTAGAAGATCCTCTGCATCCAAGTTTCCCTTGTAAACTAGAATATCCATCTTTGCTTTTGCACCCATCCTTGCAATAGCTTTGATTAAACGTTCATTTGCTGCAACCTTGGCTGCAATTTCTTCCTCATGTTCAGCTTCAACTTCTCTTTTGGAATCACTTAGATCCCCAATACCGGCTATGTGTCTCTGTGCTGTCTCCATGTCCTCCATTCTGGCATGAAGATCACGCATCTCCCTTTCCATCTCTGGATTTTGCATCTGTCTACCTCTTCTTCTCGGCATTTCCCTATCCTCTGGATCAGGTGATTGTCTGTCCCTTCTCCTAGGCGGCATGATGAATCCTTCCTTCTCTACTACAGAAAGCAAAGAAACTTTCTGAGCTCTGATACCACTTGATGTACGCCGACGCACGCACCCTCACAACCCGCAGGTCGGAAGGCCATGTCAGCACATGATCTTTCCTTTTTCACGGCCCAAAGAACTCCAAACGATTCTTCTATTCCCTATCGGGAAATCTGCACCCACAACAACTCTCCTCGGGATTCCCCCTTTTCAAATCGGGATATCAGACTTCGCGACTTCGCGAGGTTAGTGGTCGAGCGTTGATCACTCGAATCCCTGAACCTCGATATAAGTCAACTCTGACCTCTTACTTTCCCTATCAAGACTTTCCCCATTGCAAATTCGACACTCGTGATGTCAATGGAACTTGCTTCTCCAACTCCTGAATCCCGATTAGCCGAAACTCCATTACACACTTTGCGAGTTTGGCTATTCAACGCCCCATCACATCTGTCGGGATTTTGAAATTCACGGTATCGTGATTCCTGATGCGAATGTTTCGAAACTTCACCTTCCACGAACCTCTAAAACAGTGTTCCACCTGTCCACTCGCTGACTACCCATGGCCCCACACTACTCCACTTAGTTGTCGGGATATCGTGTTTCGCGATATCGCGATTATCGTTGCAACAATTTACGGGACTTCGCAACTTACAAAACCCCGATGGGTGATGCCACATGTGAATCCAATGGCACTTGATGCCTTGGATCAACGGTTCTAACTCTCCTGATCTTACAGCCTTCGGAAATACTTGCGCTATTCCTCCTGCTCCTCTGTGAGATCTAACGGCTCACAAAATTTTGCGAATCCTCCCCGAAAGATTCTGATCGTCCGTTCCTCTTCGACAATTTCAGCGAATGGACTAAGTGTTCCTCCACGGACACGTTCCCCTGCACACAAACTTACGATTCTTATTATTAACTTCAAGTCACATCTTCCCTGCGTTTCCCTTCAACAAATTTGAAGGCCTTATCCTTCCTGAGCTTTTCCACAGGTTTCGAAGTCCTTGGAAAAGGAAAACCTTGCACGCACTCCCAGCAACCTTCGAACACACCCAGGTGTTGAAGTCCTTCGACTCTGCGCACACCTGCAGCAACAGTCTCTCAATGCTTCGTTCCAGTCCACAACCCTGGAACTTTCCTTGGCTTGCGCACTCCTTGCACAGCTCCTGTACCCCAAATGAAATTTTGGGTGAATGAGAACAAAAGATATCTCTACTGAGCCCTCTGTCAATGCACTCCTTGTGGATGACTTCAACTGCACTCCTTGCAGGAATCCTTGCTCAAACAGAAAAACAATTGAAACTCATTCTTACTTCCTCTCAAACTTCAACTCTCAACACATGAAATCATATACACAGCATAACAACAAATGCATAAGAGGAAGTAAACATTCAAGAGCATATAGATTAACACATATACTTAGAGAGAAAACATGATGCCATGAATTTGAACCAAAGCTTTCAACTCATTCAAATATCTGTACATGGGTGTTCTTACACAGCTCTCTCTGTATGTTCTTGCTCTCTTCTCCAACTTTGTTACAATGATACAATGAGGGTGTCTATATCCATTTTCGCTCTAGCTCCTAAAACTGTCTAATCTAGAATTGAATTCTACCTACATACATTTATTATCATAAATGCCTCCATCTACCTAAGGACGAGAGTGATTCGCTCAAGGTCCATTACATCATACAAATGCACCTATATTTAATTGTGCCATTTATGTTTGGTGCATCAAATTCAAGGGAAATATTCAAAAATTTTATGTTGTCTTGTCCAGCTGTCCTTCACTTCCACGCTGACTCGCTTGATGTGGGCGATGCTCCTGCATCAGCAACTCTGTGATAGAAACAAACATCACTAATAGCTTATACAAGGAATTTTGAGACTTTAGAGTATAGACTCAACTATGATTGGCTTGACATCATGGGATATGGAGGCACTTTTATGATCGAGCACTCAGATGTAAAATTAGAAGTTTGATTCAAACTCCTCACGAAATCCTACAACTTTTGAGTATAAAGTTGACTTACTTCTGAACAGGCCCTCGGGACCCCCCTCTGGCACAAATTCCAATGTTGTGTCTTGTCAGGTCTGTACTGTCTTGATTTTCATGCCAAATTTCCTCTCCAACACTTTTTTGTTCGACTGCTCCAACTTAGAAACATATGAAAAATTCGAAGTCCTTGCAAAATTATACAACTTTTGAGTACAAAGTTGATAGGGTTCTGAACATGCTCTCAAGACCTCCCTTTGGCACAAATTCCAATGTTGCACTCTGTAGAGTCCATACCATCTTGATTTACATGAAAAATTTCCTTTCGATCACTTTTCTATTCAACTGCTCCAACTCAGAAATAGATGACAGATTCAAACTCCTTACAAAATTCTACAACTTTTGAGTATAAAGTTGATGGGGTTTTGAACAGGGTCTCGGGACCTCCCCTCCAAAAAAATTCCAAAGTTGCACTCTCCATATTTCATATCATCTCAATTTTCATTCCAAATACCTCCTCTACATCGAATTTTGTGCCTAGATAAATAAGGAAAAGTCTTCCAAATTTGGAGAGATTTCTCAAGATCTAGACGATTTCTGCCAGATTTAGTGGTATCTGCCATATTTGGAAAAATCTACTAGGCCACCTCGGCCTTCTAGAAGGTGTGAGGTGGAACCTTCTAATTGGGCCACATGGTAGCCTCTAATTGGTCATCACTGTTGATTAGGTTGTTGGTGTCACCTGCTAACTAGGCTACTAACATCACCCATTGACGTCCCCTGTAGAGATGATGATGTCATCATGTACACACAATGATGTTATCATGCGATGTTATTGTATAGATGATGACATCATCTTGTATGGAGGTTGATGTCATCCTTCCTTGTCACTGTACGGATGCTACCATCATCCAATATGGATGATGACATCATCTTGCCACATTATTGTATAGATGATGACATCATCCTCTACTGATGTTGATGTCATCCTGCAACTTCACTGTACATATGATGATGTCATCATGTATGGATGATGACATCATCCTACCATGTGGTAGCATGTCCTTCTACCACATCATCATGTTGATGTCATCCCTGTGACTACATGGATGACATGTGGAAATTTATTGTTCATGTGAAGATTACTTGTTCCTGTGTCCCGAGCCTAAATCATTATTACATAGGGACTGTATAAACTTCTCCAGAAATATTAGAGTTTGGTTCTTTCTTAGAACCATCAAACCCAACTTTCCACACAGATACTCAAGAACATCATGTCTCCTCTATAATTGTGTAAAATAGATTTACCTAAGTCTTTTTCAAGTTAGCCTCATCCCTAACCCTAGGGAATCTTCTTTGCCTAACTTTGTGCTAGTTTATCCCCTCACATCCCACACCTTTGGGAGTAGGGTTCTACTTGTCCCATGGACAATATTTACTTTGGTGGTTTTTATCTCTTTTCAATCACCCATATAATAATTATTTACTCTTTGTAATCAGATTCTCTAATCACTTAGTTTCTAGTTAAATGAAATAAATTAAAAATAATATTTACAAAAATATTCATCATCATTAATGTTTATGATGATATAATTTTCACATAACTATTTTTCCAAAAAAAATCGCAATATAACTATCAAAATTAAAATGTTTTAATGTTTGTAAATCGAGGGACATTACATTCTATCCCCCTTGAATTGAGAAACATTCTCAGTGTTCCAATTTAAACATATCAACTATGGAACATGAATGGATATGTCTTTCTCATGGCTTCTTCCATTTTCCAAGTAGTCTCCTCAGCACTAAAGTTCCACCACTACACTTTAACCTGAGTGATGGCTCGGTTCCACACCATAATTTCCTTCCTGTTGAGAATACATAGTGGTTACACTACCAATTCCACAATCTCTTCCATTCACTGTCATTCATATTGACTAGAAACAATTGACTAGGAATAGTAAGAAATACATTGTTTCCAAAGGAAATGAATCAACAAACTGCTTTATTTTCTGAGCATTTTCACCAATTCATGGTGATTAAGGGATTTTTCCCCTGTGACCTTAGGTCAACTCACAACAGAGAGGGTAAAATTTAGAAGACAAAACCTACCCTCACCTATATCAATGCATACAAGAAATAACTACTTTTATAAAGAGAGAGAGAGAGAGAGAGAAAGAGAGAGAGGACCCACACCTTAAATCCTTCATTCGATGTCGATCGCCACTCTCGCTTCTTGAAGCACCCCTGATCTCTACCATAACTAGCTTGCAATAGGAGACCAAGAATAAGTTCCTACAAGGAAGTTATACATTCAAATAACATATATCATTTCCACAGATTCAAATACATATGAAACACATTAACATAAATCATCACCATGAACTAATAAACACACAATAGGAGGGAAATATAACTCTTCTATTGAAAACAATGTGAGAAAGGTAGTTACAACCTGATTCAACCTTTCCTACTAGTTTGGAGCCAAATTCCCTAGGTTCCTCCAAAGACCTTCAAGCATCAACTCAAGTAATGAGGTAATTCCTTGGATAACTCAACAAGGATAGGAACACACCCTGTAGTTATATAGAGAAAGGAAGGAACACTAGAAAAAGAGTTTCCAGGTATGGGACGCTACTGAGAGAATGAAGGGTTTAGGGAAGATTGTTAAATTTTTCCAGCATGATCTTGCACTTTAGTTCTTCCTTATCACCCATGCCCTCAATGGTGAATTTATACCATACCTGAGAGGTTATGGAGGTTGAATTCCATTTGATACGATATTAGGGATGTAGGAAAATGAGCCCAACCGAAATCCATGCCTGAAAAAGTGGAATTATTTTATTTTTGTTCCATTTTTTAAGGGCATCTGCGGGCTGCAAGCTAGCAAGGCACGAATGTATGCATGTTTCACAAAGGAAACCCATAGATATAAGAAAAATTAATTTTTTTTAGGTGAATTTGATGAAGGAAGTTGGGATTTTGATTATCAAGCTAGGGGAAGGGTTGGGCCATGTCACAAATGTATAGGTGTGGAAATTTGTGCGAAGGAAAGAATCCAAGCATGGGGTTTCCCTCTTGTGACATCCCTTGTGTGGGATTACACTGAACTTGGAGAGAGGTTCCCCGAAAAAATGCCCCTTGCAAGAAGAAATGTCCTTGCATGGGACTAGATTGACTTCGGAAGGGGTTTCCCCTTGCCAAAACTACATATGCAGTGAAATGGTTACTCTCGAACCCACCATACAGTGTGAATGGGATCGAAGTGGAAAGCATAATAGTGGACTAATATCCACTACCCATAGAATCTCTCCATCCCCAAGCGAGGTTAGGGATGGAAGACAGGAAAACCCAACTCCCAACAACTGGGGATGACAGAGTAATATGAACTCTACCCAAAGGAAATGCTTGGTAAGGAGAAAAAATGGCACATGAACCAACACTCGACACATGGGACATCGACTGAGAAGTATACAACACATTTATCATATCCATCGATGACATACTATACAAAAAACATTTTTTTGTTGATGGTAGAGATGCAACTGCAGTCATGGCTTGAGTTGGACCAATGACGAATGGAGGAAATTTTTTGGTCGAAGTGATGAGATTTGAATAATTGAGACCAGTCATTTGACTAGACACACTGAGAGGAAATATCCCTCCAGTTACAATCATTGAGGTGGGAGTTACAAGAGCTCCTGATCTAGACTCTAGCATAGTGTCATCCATAGTGGCCTAGTGAATATGGATACTATTCAACAAGATCCAATCTTGGATGTGGGACTTGTAATAAAGGGAATGAATAAGTCATAGGTAATGGAGGATTGAAATGCAGAGTGAATTCTTCAGCTCTAAGATCTTCAATAATTACATCCGTCGATTCTGAAGAATGATATTATGAAGGTTTTGAGTCTATGATCTTGGCCTGACAAGTCGGCACAAAAGTGTTGAACATATCAAGTCGACTCCTTAAAGGAGGTGGAGGAGAATTATTTATAACTTCTTCTTCAGAATGAAGGCCTTGAATTATCCTTGATCTTTGGGGTGGTTGGTCAGCCACTTTGAAGTGTCAACTCTTCGTGGGAGCACGTTACACATGAACTTAATAAAGTTTATGATCATCAAGCACATCACTAGAAAGAATACTAAATGGAAACAAAAGAAAAAAGAATTACTCGTTGCTATTATGACTCAAGTGGATTAGGTCCCGAGACCGCAATAATCGGAAAGAATGATAGATGCATTTTGTATAGAGGAACAAGTTGATTAAGTCCCATGGACCGATGGATGAAGGAATTGTAAGTTTTAAACCTGTGAAGTAAATCAATGCATATAGATTCTTAAGAAAAACAAAGTTTAATCAATGGCTCATTCACATAGTACACAGAGACTTATACCACAAACCCTCAACCGGGAAAACCTTTCTTATATTCATTATCTCTAATTTCACCATTCACTATACAATACATACAATGCTTTTAAGTATTCCGTAGATACCAAAAACCTAATCCCTAAAACCAGGATTATTTTTAGTAAACTGCTAAAAATAGCAAAAACCGCCCAAAAAATAATCTTGGGGCACTTCGCGTAACCAGGGGGGGTCATACCTACCCCCCCCTGGGACTCCCCTAGGAAATCACCTGGCACAAACATCACAAACAAAGCACTACTATGAGGGATCATCATATGCAGTTGTCATATGTGGCGTGCCTACACACAGACATGCAAATAATATAACACATACCCAACATTCTCCCACTTGTTGTTTTCTTTGCATCCAGGGGTCCAGGAGATTATATAGTCAACAATCCAGGGAAACAATGCCCATTGTTACTCTACACCAAGAGAACTTTTCCGTGCTCACAGACTTTTTCAATGAATCCACAACATTCTTCAAATTGTCAACCTTTTCCAGCAACACCTTCTTTTCCTCAACCATGTCTCTCACAAAGTGATACTGAACATCAATATGTTTTGTCTTCGAATGATAAGAAGGGTTATTTGCCAGGAAGGTTTCACTCTGACTGTCACAATCTAATCTCACTTCTTGTTGTACCAACCCAATACCTAAACACAATCTTTGTAACCATACTGCTTCCTTTCTTGCATGAGTGGCTACCATGTATTCAACTTCTGTAGTTGAGAGTGCCACTACAGTCTGTATTTTTCTCATCCAATGAATTGATCCTCCAAATAGGTTAAACACATACCCACTTGTATATCTTCTACGATCCAGATCTTCAGCACAGTCTGCGTCAAAAATCCATGTGTGCCCAACACTCTGTCCAATCCTGGTCTTCCTTGGTAGCACAATCCATAACTGGTAGTGCCACACAGATACATGAAGACCCTCTTCACTGCTGTCCAATTCTCCTTCCCTGGTTTTGACATATACCTGCTCAAAATTCCCACTACATGTGCAATGTATGGTCTAGTATAGACCATTTCATACATCAAACTGCCAACTGCACTGGCATACGAAACATGGGACATGTCCTCTTCTTCATCCTATTTCTTGGGACATTGATCTGTAGATAATTTTACACCTATAGGAATAGGAACCTTGACTGGTTTACTTCCATGCATATTAAACCTCTGCAATATTGTCTCATCATATTTTCTCTGATTCAACCAGAGTTTTCTATTTGCACGATCTCTTTTAATCTCCATTTCCATCATGAAGTTAGCAGCACCGATATCCTTCATGTCAAATTTGGAGGATATCCGGGATTTCACCTCCTTGATAAAATCCATGTTATTTCCTACCAACAACATGTCATCAACATACAACACTACATAAATGAAGTGATTACCAACCTGCTTGGAATATACACAGTGACCAGCCTTGCTTCTTACAAATCCCAATCCAAGGATGTATGTGTCAAACTTTTGGTACCATATCCTAGGTGATTGCTTCAGACCATATATTGACTTATTTAGATTACAGACCAGCTCTTTCTTTCCCTTCACTACAAAGCCTTATGGCTGCTTCATGTAGATTTTTTATTCCAGATCCCCATGTAGGAATGTTGTCTTCACATCCATTTGTTGCACTTCAAGATCAAAAGCAACAATAATAGATAAAATAAATCTAATAGAAGTTAACTTAGCAACAGGAGAAAAAATCTCACCAAAGTCAATTCCCTCT
>SNQJ01S0002676.1:115437-179951 GCA_010110895.2 Picea sitchensis
AAGGAGCCATGGTGAACAAAAATTCTTGTGAAAGAATGCTTGGGAAATAATGTATCCTATTTCCTTGGTAATTGGGTGATGAGGTGGAGTGGAGGCATGAGGTGATTGGATCTTGGTAATGGGGGAGGAAACAATTGGAGGGGAGAAGGTGATAAATTGAGCTATGGGTTTCTACTCAGCGTAGGGCATGGTATGTTGTGAGGGATGCTAATGAGGTCGAATATATATGGAGGGGGTAGTGAAAGAAGAAGGAAAATGGATGGGATAAGACAAAAAAACCCATGGGTTGAAAGATAATACATATTGAGGAGAGTTGACAAGTTGGGACTGTTGGGTAGTAGTAAGGGATTTTGTCGAAGTCCTTGATAGTTTGCATAGGAATGGGAAGAGAGTTGGAGATGGTTGAAACATTTATTAGTAGGGAATGGTTTTGGAGGAGGAGGTGGGTATAGTAAAGGGAATGAAATTGATACTGTACTTTGTGTTCCACTGATAGGGAAATAATGAAAGCCATGTCTAGAGTAGTACTGTGTAGAGTAGATTTCCATGTTGTAATATGTTGATTTGAGGGTTGTCCATAAGTTCTACCATGTGATTCTTCCATGGTATGCATGAAGATGAATCCTAGTGAGACACAAGAGATGATATTCTATTATGGTATGAAAAGACTATAAATATGCATGGAAAATTTGGGTCCAAGAACCCAAATGGCCATTATTCATATGACCATTGTATTATGGAAGAGAGATGTTGGGATAGAGCTAAAAAGGATAAGCATTATCTTTACTGTGTAGCATATAACTAAGGATCTGAAGTAGATCTATTGTAGAGGAGTTTGGGGTTGTAGTAGTGCATTGAAAAGGAGCCATGGTGAACAAAAATTCTTGTGAAAGAATGCTTGGGAAATAATGTATCCTATTTATATAAACTTAGGGTTGTTTTTGGAACCAATGTTATAGAGGTAATCTCTCCAACTTTATTCTTGGGATATTCATTTCCTTGACTTGAATCCCTCATGGAATAATTTGAATAAAACAATTGTAATTAGAAATGAAATAACAACTCAAAGACCTAGATATTCGATGGTTGTCCTCATATGATATTTTTTTAATGTTGCTCCAATAGATCGCCTCCAGTAGTTGTTCTAATAATTTAACCAACACTTAAAGAATCAACAAAATAATAAAATAAATTAACAAATATTTTTATGACTAAATAATAATTAAAAAGAATTGAGTGCATGGATACCTGAATGATATCCTCTTGGTTTCAATAATAAATTATTGGAGTAGTATAATCTTGGAGCAAACCTCCCTCGATTTGATGGAGCAACAACGAAGTCAATATTGACTTTGTTGTTGCTCCATCAAATCGAGGGAGGTTTGCTTCAAGATTATCCAAATCCTAATTTATTCTCTACTGAAAATGGCCAACCATATGAAGGTGGAAGCTCTTATGGCCACTCCCCACCCCTCACATCACTCTAAATACCCTAGTACCCAATCTATATACTAGAAAATAGTTGAAAGAAACACATTAATATTCATGTATATACGCTACAAAACCAAAAAATTCATAAAGAAACCTAAGTGGTTTTGTGCATAAAGAAGCATACACAAATCATTCATTAACATATACAATTCCTTCCTTCCTTCCTTCCTTCATTTATTCATTAATCATAGATAAAAAATACTTCATCTCAATAAATCATATCATCAAAAATATGTTTTCACAATATGGTACATGATGTTTGTAAGTACAATAATTTCTTTTTTAGTTTCTTTCTATTTGAAATGAATTCAAAAAATAGGTCGTTAGTTCTTTCTTCCTTTTCGGTTGTTCTGGCCTCTACATGTCTTATTGATGACCTAGTCATGTACTCAAGACATTGAGGCTAGTGAAAGGGGGGGCATAGGTCATTAACTGAAATAAGAAAGAAATGTTAAATTGATATTTTTATTTTATTATGATTACAATTATTTCATTAATAAAAGATCATTAGAGTGTTGTTTACTTTCTTGAATAGCAGAGGAAAGTGGAGTAGTTTCGAATGTGACCATATGTTCCTGTTCTTGTCTAGCCTCATCCTATATATGTTCTGTAGTTGAAACATGAAACATTATAATTAATACACCATTTGCAATTAAATATTTTTAATTGTAATCCATACTACATTTTTTATAACACATGAAATACCTCCAGTATCGAGCTACACACCACCTTCATTGGGTGGAACTCTACCATCACTAGGTGGTGTTCTACTAGTGGGGACATTTGTTTCTTCATTGTTTTCCTACTTAAAACAAAAAAAAAAAACATATTAATTTATGGTTGAAAATAATAATCAATAGATTGTACAAGTAATTAATTACAAATAGTTTTCGTTGATTTTATTTTCTTGTGTGTCGGTTTGAGTGCCTAAAGTTGGTTTTTCCCCCAAGATTTTTTTGCATTCAAACACAGCTTGAAATCCATGCTTGAAAGTAAGATTGAGGTTGTATATTTTAACCTTCTACAATTATTTACTACAAATAGATTTTCAACAAAAGAAAAAAAAAGATACAATGGAAAATACACACATTACTGAGATGTTTTTTCCTTGGAAACCCAAACTGGGAAAACCAACATATTCTATATTCATTCACTTCATACATTGTTTACAATACAATATACATATAGGATCCTGTAGCATCAAAAACCCTAATCCAATAATCCATATTATTCAACAACCCTAATTCCTTAACAAGAAATAGAAAACCATTAGCGAAAACCATGTGTCGAAAAACTACCCAAAATGGATGCAAAACGATGCAAAGAATAGAACACATACCCAACATTATCCCACTTTTTGTTTTCTTCACATACATGGGGTTACAAGGTTACATAGTCAACAATCTAGGGAAACAATGCCCATAGATAATCTACACCAAGAGAACTTCTCGGTGCTCACAGATTTTGTTAATGAATATGCAACATTCTTCAAAGTATCTACCTTCATAAACAACACCTTATTTTCTTCAACCATGTCCATTGTTTACAATACAATATACATATAGGATCTTGTAGCATCAAAAACCCTAATCCAATAATCCATATTAGTCAACAACCCTAATTCCTTAACAAGAAATAGAAAACCATTGGCGAAAACCATGTTTCGAAAAACTACCCAAAATGGACGCAAAACGATGCAAAGAATAGAACACATACCCAACATTATCCCACTTTTTGTTTTCTTCACATACATGGGGTTACAAGGTTACATAGTCAACAATCTAGGGAAACACTGCCCATAGATACTCTACACCAAGAGAACTTCTCGGTGCTCACAGATTTTGTTAATGAATATGCAACATTCTTCAAAGTATCTACCTTCATCAACAACACCTTCTTTTCTTCAACCATGTCTCTCACAAAGTTATATTGAACATCAATATGCTTTGTCTTTGAATGATAAGCTAGGTACTTCGCCAGAAAAATTGCACTCTGATAGTCACAATCTATCCTTACAACTTGTTGTGCCAACCCAATACCTGAACATAATATTTGTAACCATACTGCTTCCTTGCTTGCATGAGTGGTTTCCATGTATTCAACTTCTGTAGTTGAAAGTGCCACTATAGACTGTCGTTTTCTTATCCAAATGATTTCTACTCTAAACAAGTTAAACACATACCTGCTTGTATATCTTCTATGATCCAGATCTCCTGCCCAATCTGCATCCACAAAACCATGTATGTCCAACACTCTGTCCAAACCTGGTCTTCCTTGGTAGCACAATCAATAACTAGTAGTGCCATGAAAATACTTCAAAAATAAATTTACTACTATCCAATGCTCATTCCCTGGTTTTGACATGTACCTTCTCAAAACTCCCATTGCATGTGCAATGTCTAGCGTTGGATCAGGATATTTTGGGATACAATGCAACAAACGAGGAAGACAATTAAGGAATGGACCAAAGGAAGCAATTCATGCTAGGAAATACAGAGAAAGGAATGTGCAATAAGGAAAAGGAAGCATCACGCCAAGAATTAAGGAGAAGAAGTGAAGAGTCAAAGAAAGGAATGAAGACCTACTCTGTGAAGGAAGTTATTATGTGGACAAGCCTAATCCACTAGGGTTAGGGATTTAGGTTATGATTTAATGGGTTTTTACCCACCTTTTGTAATATAAATATAGGATGTATGAGGTAGCTAGGGGAATACCTTATGTATGTGGAGAAGACCTTTTGAGAAGCCTTTTGATTTTTGAGTCACAGTACTTGTGTTAACTGAGAGCTCCAAAGCTTGGGTTGATCATTTTTGGAGAGTTATGGAGTGTAACTAAGGGCTAGGTTGCAAGCTGTGGATCTTGGTGCAAAGATATTCATCCTCACACACCATTACTAAACCTATGATGTCATGCGCACAACGCCATATTTTGATGAAGAATAATAAGAAGTAGAATATCTTTGTGGATGTAGCCTAGGGGGAATGAACCACGGTAAAAACCTATGTTAATGTGAAGAATGTGTTATTTATGTGTTGCAATGCTTATTATGTTTATTGAATAAATGATGTATGAATCTGTTAAGGTTATTTTACAACACACACTAGATTAATTATGCAGAATGACTATTAAGGGTTGAATAAATGTTAGATCTGAATGATGGTATGGTAGAATGAATGTTGAAGTAGAATAGGAATGATATTCCTAACATTACCACAAGTTCCATCCCTTCCATGATTGCAGACACTTGGGTCATGCAATCACCCATAATCCATATCGTGCGAGACTGTATTTTTCACTCTGTGTGCAATGTTGCTTTCTGGTTTTCTAGAGGGGCAGATGGTTTCTAGGGTTTTTTTGGAGTACTAAGGTAGAACATAGGTCATCCTATACATCCAAAAAATGGTTCTATTTCCTTTTGTAACTTTGCAAATCGGATTGGTGGGGATTTGATGAAGAGAATGTAGTGGTATAAGGGGATGCTTAGGCCATGGAACCCTACAAAGCAAGCGATTGAAATATGGTTGGAGAAAAATCAACTCGAGTTTGCACAAAAAGATAATAGAAGCTCTAGGTATACATCACACCAGTATCTGCAGAGGTATGTGTTTACTGATTTGCATGAGTCATATTTGTGTTCTTTTCCAGAGTTATTACATGAGTGGATATTGAGGTTGAAGGATATTCATCCAACTAATTGGATAAAGCCAGTAGAGTGGACTACTGAGAACATTGTGCACTTGGACAGGGTCTGTTAGCGATCAAAAATGATTTTCTAATTATTTTGATATCATTAGAACTATTATTTTGAGACAAGCTCTTAGAACTATATCATTCAAACACATAAATCAAATTGCATTTCAAAATAGAACAAAAACTGATTTTTATATTTCAGTGTCTAAGTGGTAAAATTACAGGGTTGTGAGTCGCCGAAAGTCAGGGATTTCGGTGGCTAAATCAGATTTTCAAGGGCAAATGAGCCGCCGAAAGTGCATAAGAGTCCGTTTTTACTATGTTGAGTCATCATTTTCAAATGATGATTCTGAGCGACTGGAAAATCATTTTGAGAAATGGATGGAGGATTTTGTTAATAACACGTCAAAGAACAATAACCTCTCTCAATTTTCCTATAAGTATCATAGATTTGGAGAATCAAATTCATCTATGAGCCCTAATTTTCAGATCTCAGAATTTCCCTATTTGTCACATGTTTTTGAAATGAAGATCCCGGGAAAATGAAAACGAATCTCAAAGAACTGAGAGAGTTTTTTCTCACAGCAAATAAATATACAAAAGCCTCTTCTAGTTTGTACATAGATGTTTTTATTTGAGAGATATAGGTCAATATTTGAGCCGCATATTTCCATAAATTTCTGTCTTTTCCAGCCACCTCACAAATTCAAATTTGAGATAGGAAAAGAGGTTATCAGATCCATCTTTTAAGGATCTTGAGTCTGATTTGTAAATATTATTTAAATCCCACAGAGACACAGTTCAGGGGGGGAGAACAGTCTGAGGACTGTGGCTCTATTCTTGAATACTTGTACATTTCATCCTTTGGAGATGTCCATTAATATATCTTGACATCGAGCTTCTTTCACTGTGTTACTTAGTTTTTGATTTCCTTTCTTTCCAAGTTTATGTATATTCAATGACAAAAGGATGTCATCCCATATCTTCGTTGGTATACTAAACTTAAATACTTTGCTTCTGATGTTTGTTTTAATGATAGATAGTTGTTATCCTATTGGTGCATTCATAAGCTAAAGTTGCAAGTATTTCCCTATTGGGTCTGGCCATATATTATATGCAATATTATATATGTTTTTGCTGGTGTGAAGAGTATTTTACCTATCATTACTGGCCATCCACATATATTATTGTATAGGTATTTATGTTAGCATAATAGTTCTTCTCCATGTTTCCACACATTCAGTTAAAACTTTCTGAGTTACATAGTTGAAAGCCTTGGTCTTTCAAGTGACTGATGTATTTCTAAATGGATATGAGTTTATAATGTCATCCGATCTGATCCTCTTTTCCTCCAAATTATTTATCTTTTTAAAGTTACCAAGATTACACCCTTCTACAGTCAGGGAGTGATTTCTTGGAGTGATAACAAAATGGAACCATTGTCGGGGAACAAAAGTGAAAGCATAGTTTCCATGGGAGAATGATATAGATCTGTTTCTTGATGGCAAACAAGAGATAGACATAATATTCGACTGTAATCATTTTCCTGACGACTCCACATTAAATACTCCACTGGGGAGGATCTGGTTGATAAATGATGAAGAGGATGAATTTAAAATCCAGGTATCAATTCATTAGTTTGCTTCATGAACTGTTGTTGTTCTTTATTAGCTCCTTCATATCTTTCCCTTCACATGTTAAAAGAATTATCCCCTGTTTTGTATATTCTGAGGATTATCAGACTTCTTTTATATATCCATATTTAGAAGAAGATTTGCAGCCTGCTTGCATTGTAGATGTTGATTCAGTCATTTTGCCTCAACCTGCTCATAAATATGACCACTATATTTCATTTCCTTCAGAATCTGATCAGCAATGTGATCTTGAAGAAATTAAAATTGTTTCAAAGCCCTGTGAGATTTCAACTCCTCTTGCCATAACTTCTGAATCTTGTCAACAACTTGTTATCTCTCATGATAATCCCACAACCTTTCAAATCAAAATCAGGATGAATATGTTTAACACTTTAAAATTGACTTCTCTTCTTCATCCTTATCCTCTTGATTGTTATGAATATCTACCCCGGTTTTCTGGAGGGAATCAAGCTTCAGCTGAAAGACATTTGGAATCCTTTGAATATTTTACTGATCATTTTTAGATTGATCATGAAGATGTGATCATGAGATTTTTCTTTAAATCTTTGATTAGAGATGTTGTTGTTTGGTTTAAGAGTCTGAGAACTGATTCCATTGACTCTTGGATCAAATTCTCTAATGTTTTTGTGAAGCATTGGGGTGAACACAAATCACCAGATTCTTACCTTGCTGATTTCTATGCTTTGGAGAGAGAACAAAATGAAACTTTGCCTGCTTTTAATCAAAGATTTTGCAGCATATACCATGCTATGCCTTTGGAGATCATGCCCACAGAGACAACTTCCATGATATATTATGTGATGGGACTGCATTCAAAACTTGCCCTTCTTTTACTAGAAAGGAAATATTCGTCATTAAACATTTTGTTTGAAGATGCTTTAGAGGTGGAGGAAAACATTTGTGCTTCAAGGAGAATCCCAGAGCAGGTTGATTTTGAAAAATATTATCTACTTGAGAAAGCAGAATGTCAGAACATTTTAGATTTTGAACAAGAAGGTAATGATTATGTAGTAGATTTAGAACAACAATAGGCAGCTGAAATTGTTTCAGATTGTGAATCAAATTCTTCAACATTGGCAGAGCATTCCAGAGAGAGGTATTCATGTAAAATTTATGATCAGTTTACAAAGTATGTTGAACCTATGATAGCTAATGATTGTATAGAAAACTACATTTTTAGAGCTAACCATAATCTTTTTCATTCAAACCCTGCTCTATCATCATCTACTGAACACTATTCTGAAGAGAAGGTCATAGTGTTTGATGATCACAAGGTAATCACAAAAGAACAAGAAAGTAATCAATCTTTTAATAGAGGAGTAGTCATAGATATGCAACTTTTTCCTGAAGATCAAGAGTTTTATGATTTCAGTTTCAAAGATCCAGTAACATCGTTCATAGAATCATACCTTTCAGAAAATTTGAAAGTTTCAGACTTCTGAAGCTTCCACATATTTCCTATTGAGTTTGGTTTTGTGAAGGATTTTTTTTCACTGTTGTTGCATTTCAAAAATCAGGTATTGATCAATGAGAATGATGAAATCATTTCAGTATTAAAGTTGCTTCGTTGGTTGCTATGGAAATCAACCTTTACCTAACCAAATTGCAGAGCTAGTTAGGGTAGTTAGGATAGGAAATAAGCTCACTTCCCGAGCATTTATTTTCTTTCACTTTAAAATAGATGCAACAATTACCTTGTGTGAATAAAGGCATTCTTGAATATGTACAGAGATATTTACACAGGTCATGAAATATTTTCAGAAAGAGGTGAATGGATGAATCTATTCCCAATGGAATGTTGACTCCATGCCCAATGGAACACTAGAGACTAAGTTATGGATTTTATTTTTCCAGGAAAGACATTAGATCTGTGGTTCTTGGAAACCTCGCAGGGAGGTCTCCATCCCAGTTGGAGCTAGATGTTAGCGATAAAAAATGATTTGCTAATTGTTTTGATATCACATGATAAATCATTATAAGGTAGAAGATTTATTTATAAATCTTAAAAGCTTTGAGACAAGCTCTTAGAACTATATCATTCCAACACATAATTCAAATTGCATTTCAAAATAGACCAAAAACTATTTTTTAGCTTTCGGTGGCTAAGTGGTAAAATTACAGGGTTGTGAGCCGCCGAAAGTCAGGGATTTCGGTGGCTAAATCAAATTTTCAAGGGCAACTGAGCCGCTGAAAGTGCAAAAGAGTCTTTTTTTACTGTGACGAGTCATAATTTTCAAATGATGATTCTGAGCGTTTGGAGAATAATTTTGAGAAATGGGCGGAGGATTTTGTTAATAACATGTCAAAGAAAAATAACCTCTCTCAATTATGCTACAGGTTTCATAACTTGGGAGAATCGAATTCATCTTTGAGCCCTAATTTTCGGATCTCAGAATTTCCCTTTTTGACACATGTTTTTGAAATGCATATCCCGGGAAAATGAAAATGAATCTCAAAGAACTGAGAGAGGTTTTTTCTTACAACAAACCAATATAAAAAAAACCTCTTCTAGTTTGTACACATCTAGTTTTATTTGATAGATATAGGTCAAGCGTTGAGCATCATATTTCCATAAATTCTTGTCTTTTCCAGCCACCTCACAAATTCGAATTTGAGATAGGAAAAGAGGTTATTAGATACATATTTTGAGGATCTTGAGACTGATTTGTAAAGATTATTTAAATCCAAAAGAGACATAGTTCAGGGGGGGAGAACAGTTTGAGGACTGTGGTTCTATTCTTGAAGACTTGTACATTTCATCCTTTGGAGATGTCCATTACTATATCTTGACATTGATCTTCTTTCACTGTGTTACTTAGTTTTCCATTTCCTTTCTTTCCAAGTTTATGTATATTCAATGACAAAAGGTTCTCATCCCATCTCTTTGTTGGTATACTAAACTTAAATACTTTGCTTCTGATGTTTGTTTTAATGCCAGATAACTGTTATCCTATTGGTGCATTCATAAGCTAAAGTTGCAAGTATTTACTTGTTGGGTCTGGCCATATATTATATGCAATCGTATATATGTTTTTGCTAGTGTGAAGAGTATTTTACTATCATTACTGGCCATCCACATATACTATTGAATAGGTATTTATGTTACCATAATATTTCTTCTCCATGTTTCCACACATTAAGTTAAAACTTTCTGAGTTACATAGTTGAAAGCCTTGGTCTTTCAAGTGACTGATGTATTTCTAAATGGATATGAGTTTATAATTTCATTCGATCTGATCCTCTTTTCCTCCACATTATTGATCTTTTTAAATTTACCAAGATTACACCCTTCTACAGTCGGGGAGTGATTTCTTGGAGTGATAACACGGTCAATAATAAATTTAGGTGCACAGTGGATTTTGATTTAGACAGTATTGTTGTAGGGTTTATTGTTGAGTTTGCAGTTGATACTGCAACGTATTACATTGTTGCAGAGAAATAATTTTTGAAGGGACCAAGAGGGAGGTACATCAAGTCGCTCTACATGTCAATCAAGATCTTATTACATGATAAAGGAGTGATGACAATGGAGTCAAAAAACTAAATGACTCTACGTGCATGGGAGAGATGGGGGAAATTGTTAGAAAAACAGGACCGCTGAGCAATAAAATAAAACAAATGCAGAAACAAAACATAGAAGACACACAATACAAGAGAGACACAGATTTACGTGGTTCACCTAGTGTGGGCTACGTCCACCAGAAAAATTTCCAGGTCCTTCCTTTATTATTATCCAGCAAATGAAGGGATACAACCTACAGCAAAACCCGATGTAACTTCCTCTTCTTTCTCTCACAGTCTCGTCTCTCAAAATAAAATATTCACCATATTCTATAGCTGTAATACATTTCCCTCATAAAAGAGGGTTTACTTCTAGGGAAAAAAACACTAACATAATCTCTACCGTTAGATCTGCGACCTTTATATAGGCCCCCCGGACCCCGCAGAGGGCGTACCCCCCCTCTGCACTCCCCCGCGTGGAAGAGTGTACATACTTTTGGGGTGTAAATACTTCATGGGGTATAAACACGGCTGAAAGCAAGGACCTCTGAATCAGGAAGATAATCAAGCTCCACAACCAACAATCTCCCACTTAGAAGACACACACACAAGAGACACAGATTTACTGCGGACCACCCAGTGTGGATACGCCCACCAGAGAAATTATCATTCAACCTTCCTTTATTATTATCCAAAGAAATGAAGGATACAACCTACAAAAAACCTCGCTGTAACTTCCTCTTTCTCTCACAGCCTCGGGCTTCAAAATAAAATATTTTACCATGTATTCTATAGTCAGAATACATTTCTATAAAAGAGGGGTCACTTAGGAAAAACACTAACATAATCTCACCGCTAGGATCTCATGCATCTTTTGACCATAGGCCCCCCACCTCAGAGGCCACACTTCCCCGCACTCACAAAGAGTGTACATACTTCTGGGTAAATACTTCATGGGGTATAAACACTACCAGCAAGGACCTCTGAATCTAGAAGATAATCAAGTTCCACAACCAACAATCTCCCACTTGAGACCTGATTCAACAACCTGTCACCGGGTGTATAAGGTCGGACTCAACCCTGGACCTCGAAAATTTCATCTTCATCTTCTTCATTCTTGAAGACTAACCTAAACCTAGAAAGAACCCGCTTCATTGGTTACTCCTTTGTTAACATGTTCCGTATGTAGGATTTTCGCTAGTGTGTATCTTTTCCAGCCTTCAATTGTCCATCTTCCAAGGTAGATTGTATGAAGTGGTACCTCAACTTATATGCTTAGTCTTTTGAATGAAAGGTTGAGTTCTTGCAAGATGGCACTGACTGTCCCAGTACAACTTGTTGTTCTCTTTGTTTTTCCCAATTCCTCCATAAACTTTGTAACCAAATCATCTCACAGCCTCCTGAGGCGTTAACATACTTTGCCTCTTTTTGTTGAAAGTGCAACAACCTTTTTTTTTTTTTTGGAGGTTCAAACACTTTTCTGTTCCACCTATAGTAAAACATACCCCATGTAAGGCAAATTCCTCCTGTTGTCTTTATCACCGCCATATCTAAATCAACATATTCCTATAGAAAAGTGTATGAACCACCAAAACATAATGTATGTAGTAGTACCTTCCTCAACACCGAGAATCCACTCTAACGGGCCTCCTAATGTTCTTTGCCTGGATTTTTCATATATCTTCCCACAACTCCCACTGCATTTGCAGTATCTGGTCTTGTGCAAAGCATTGTATACATCAAGCTGCCAACCATGAATATGGGACTGGACATGTATTCTATCTCCGTTCTTGGGACACATTTTAGTTAATTTGAATGTAGTTAGCTAAAAGGTGTACTAACTGTTTTGCATTCTCGTGACATAAACCTCTCCAACACCTTCTTTGTGTACTCACCCCAGACAATGTCACTATGATTTTTCCGCTCTTGTTATTCTCATACCAAGGGATTTTATTTTGTAGCACCTAAATCCTTCATCGCAAAATGAATTTTCACTTCTTGAGCACATTTATATCCCTGCATATTCTCGCAGTCAAAGCATGTCATCTACATATACAGTATAATAAAGCTTTCATTTTCTAGCCTTTAAAATAAACACAGTGATCATAATGACATCTAATATAACCCTGCTATGTCATAAAACCTATCAAACTTCAAATACTACTGTCTTGGAGCTTGCTTTAGCCATACAATATCTTCTTCAACTGCATACCAAATTCTCCTCCTTTGACCTCATACCCCTATGGCTGCCGCATATAAATCTCTCCTCCCAAATCCCCATGGAGAAAATATGTTTTACATCTAACTATTCAAGATGAAATCTTCACCGCTACAAGACTTAAAATAGTTCTAATTGAAGTCATTTAACAAAGGGAGAAAATATTTCATCAAAATTATACCTTTCTTTTGTGCAAACCCCTTTACAACAAGTCTAGCCTTGTACCGCTTTTCTCCTTCATCTTCTTCCTTCAACTTGTAAAACCCATTTATTCCCCGTGAATGCTCTTTTCCCACGTAACCGAACCAAATCCCAAGTCTAGTTTTTTTATCAAGGAATCCATCTCCTCTTTCATGTCTTTCTCCCAATTATTTTTAGTGTTCACCAAGATTGCCTTTTCATAACATTTTGGTTCACCGTAATCATCAACAATAAATAATATAATGAAGGAGAGTATCGTTCGTGGGTGCACTTAACCCCAGAGATCTCTAACAACACTTCATAGTGTTTGAGGCACCCGCTCCCTGTTGCACATTTTGATTTCCGTGTCTCTTTGGTCTCCCTTTCAAGGATCTCATCAAGCACCGTATTTCATTGCTTTCCTCTTTCTTTCCCCGTGAATCGATCTTTTTGTACATGACCTTCTCCATTGAATATGACATTCTACTTCCTAATGATTTTGTTATTTTCTATAATCCCATAAGCTATAACTAAAATCATTAACACCTGTATATCGGCTGTAAAGGTATTATTTCTTTGGATTTGGCTCAAGCTTTTGCTTTTTTGCTATATTTTCTTTATCAATATGGACAAATATTTCTCTACAACTGAAAAGTTTTCAAAAGAATAGTTTACCTTTTTTCCTCACCATTCCTCCCACCCAAAGAGTCCCTCCGTCATAAACAACATTATCTACAAAGATTCCGGGCCAAAACCTGTAAGGGCAAACCAAAAGCATGCAATCTCATACCCTTTGCACGCTCCATGATTGTCCCTCGTCATCCTTTTCGACACCATTTTCTTGTGGTGTTCGGAACTGTCTTCTCTCTACCTAATCCCATGGTTTTAACAGTAATCATCAAACTCCCTTGCTGCAATATTCACTTCCATTATCTTATCTCGAGACACTTCAAACTTTTTCCGCCCCATTCTCAACTAAATCTTTCCATTTTTTAAAAGTATCAAAATATCGATTTTTGTCAATGCAATAAACCCAAGTTTTTCTAGTTGCATCATCAATAAAAGTAACATAATAAATGAAGAGCCACCAAGAGGACATGATACCCGGAAGCTGGTCCCACCGTATGCACAAGCTCTAACCTTTTAATCTTCTTTACTTTTCCAACTCCTCATAAATATGACTCTTTGTTTTCCATAAACAATGCTCACAAGTCCAAATCAATTTATTTTAAGATCTGGCAACAAATTTCTTTGTGAAGGATCTTCATACCCTTCACTCATGTGTCCCAAATTCATGATGCCTCTGATGTATCCACTGTAGAAGCTAAATATATAGAAGAGTTAGTATTACTCAATACATAGATACAATGTACCTCCACTCTTTCTTCGCTATCACCAATGATCCTTTGATGACCTTCCACTGCCTTATTTTAAATATGGATATACAACCTTCACTCTGCCAACCGCCCTATTGAAATCAGATTTTACAGAACTGAACATGTCTTACAATTTTCAACAACCATTGGTTTCATTTCATTGCTTTATTTTTACCTTTCCCATTCCAACAATTTTGCATGGTTTATTATCACCCAAATGAACCTATCCAAAATCACCTTTGAACATAATCTAGAAAATGTTTCTATGTGGTATGAAATGAAGCTCCTAAATCTACTACCTAAGACTCAGGAAATATTATCTACGTAAAGAATCAAGCTATCTTGTAACATACCACCGTTATATCATTTCCCGATTTTCTCCTCACGTCCATCTCTTTGTTTCTTTGAGCTCAAGGCCTTTCTTCAGATGTCCTTCCCACAATTCCAACACTCTATCTTTCCAAGTTTGATTTGGATCTGCCCTTCCCAGAATTTCCACAGTTTCCTGAGACCTTTCCTCTATACTTTTTTCTCTCTGCTCTCAATGTTCAACGATTTCGATGTATCACCGCGGATTTTAACGATTCTCACTCAAGGATAACACCACAACATTCATCAAATTCTGAAAGTATTTGAACCAGAGGACAGAAGTTATTTCTACAACCATGATCAAGCTTACTGGCAATGATCACAAGATTAGAAGAGCTCAACCTCATCATCAAAGTCCACTTTTAATGTGAACTTGAAGTTGATTAGTAATCAGATTAAATTCATTTAAATGATCCAAATGGTAATTCAATCTTCCTCGACATCTTCATATTAAATAATCTCTTCATTAGAAATAATCTATTGGATGCTGAGGATTTTTCATACAATTTGGGCTAACGGCCCATCAAACCTCTTTTGTTGTCTTTTTCTTTCTAAATATTGAAATCCACCGATGCCGTGCTCAAATATCATTCCTAGAGCTCTTCTCAATAAGAATCTCCCATTCTTCGCTCCTTCATGGTCACGGCTTCTTTGCTACTCGGCTTCAATGGTAGGAATAGATCCTTCGATATAAATAGTCTTCCATCTCGCATCTTCCATTACCGGTAGTTTTGGTCGCAATTTCTTAACCCTAAATTTTCCATCTTCCATCGCTCCCACTCAAACCAGAACCCTCTTTTCCTGCAAGTAACCTTACGCTCTGATACCTTGTTAGAAAACAGATCATGAGTAATAAAATAAAACAAATGCGTAAACAAAACAAAGACACACAATACAAGAGAGACAGATTTATCTGTATTCACTCCAAAGGTGGGCCATTCACCGAGAAATTGCTGTCCTTTTCCTTTATTATTATCCAAAGAAATGAAGGGATACAACGTGCATATCAAAACCCCATCAACTTCCTCTTCTTTCTCACAGCCTCCTCTCTCGTAATTGGATAATATTCACCATCCCTCTATAAATGTATTACATTTCCTCTAAAAGAGGGGTTGTTGCCTTCTAGGGCGAAAAACACTAACATAATCTATACCGTTAGATCTCAAGGACCTTATAATGAACGTCCATATTTACAATGAAATTACAATATAATTTTTATATAATTTTTTCTGGGCCCTGCCCCTGCATCTCACTGGGGAGATATGCCTCTAATCTCAGAGAGGAGGTACTCCCCTTCACCTCCCCAGATGGAAGTACATACTGGGTGTAAATACTTCATGGGGTATAAACACGGGCCAAAAGAAAGGACCTCCTAATCAGAAGATAACGTCTACAACCAACGTAAACACTAAGGAAGATATGAGACATGGAGAGGGATCTGGACGAAAGAAATAAGAAGGATGAAATGGACCCTATTATATGGATGAGGAACAAACCAAGGAGATAATGGAAAGATAAGGAGTGACGATAGGAAGACTCTATCAATATAAGATCAATAGGAAAAAGAGGGTAGTAGCCGAGCGAGAGGGCTTGGATGGTTATGAGGAAGAGGTAGGGGATCTATGTGCGACATGGAAGATTGAAGAAATATTGTATCACACAACATATGAGAGGAAAAACATAGGTCATGTGTCTGGTGCATAAGAAGGATCTCCATTCCATCTGAATTGGAACCCATAATCCCATGTGTGACTAAGACATCTAAAGAAGAAGAAACGATTAGACAACAAGTTATTAGTGGTAAAAGTATTTTAGTAGGATGTGGTTCCAATGGAAATTCAAGAAAAAATATAAGTTTATTTTAGTGTAGTCAGCATCTACACCCCAACATAGGTGGTAGTACAACAAACTTCACAATGGTAGAAGAAGATCCAACTATTCGTTCTGTGAAGTTCTGGGAGAAGGGTCGATGGACCCGATTTTATTTTTATTTCCAGGGAGAACATTTGGGTAGCTAAGTAGATTAAAGATGAAGATACAAAGGTTGCAGAGTTGGAATTCACATTCAAATACCTCACATTATATTGGTATATGGGTCTCACAGTAAACAATCCAACGAGAGTAATTCCATAACCTGCTGTCGCATATGTCAAGAAGAAATTGATCAATGAATTTTAGAAACCAAACTCAAAAGACTAGTTTATGAACGAAATGATAGAGATCAAGAAGAATCCAAGAGTTAGTCTCCTGAGGTTAACTGTAAGTTCAAGAGGCTAAAATGTAAGTTGAATTACCCCTATTAATGATATGAAACATAGACATTTATGTGTTAACTCTTTATTTTCACATTTGAAGTATCCTTTGAGGGAACAAAAGTTCCAAGCCCGAGCCGAGGCCTTGGTAAGACTCCTTTTGCAGTTAGAGGAAATAAATATAAGCATATAGATCCAACTATGGAAGAGTTGAAGAAATATCTAAAAGAACCTGACCTTCCATTTGAATTAGAATAAGGGAGAGGAAAAGAGGAGGGATGTATGGTGCACATATTATAATAACAAAAGTTATCATAAAAATGAGGCCCAACCCTGCTAATGTTTATGCCATTATTATAGTTTTGCATTTCATTAGATAAGAGAATAATAAGAACAAGATCAATCGAAATACACATTCACAAGAGATAAGGAATTTATCCTGGGAAACCCTCCATGGGGGAGAAAACCCAAAGAAAACTTCCTTATCATAAATGGTTTATACAATGTTCAAGAGATAACTCAAACCAATACAGAAAAGTCCTCCCCAAGATTTGTGCCACCCTTCTTCTCCAACTCTAATTGCACTTTGCCTCATAAGATAATGAGCAAGGAAGGTTTCTTAGAAGGAGTATGCCAGCCTCTTATTTATATCAATCCTGCACGTGTGAAGAGTCACCATCTGGTGGGTCAATTTCACTATGGGTGGGTAAACCCACATTTAAATAATTCTAGCCCATCCATTATAACTGTTGGGGATGAATTCTTATTATGCCTATTACAATAATGTTTTGACCAATCCACAAAAAAGGATTTGGTCCTTATTCAATTGTGCACCTTGATTATTAATCCATGTGGGATAAATCTAATAACAATAATAATACAATTTAGACATGATTTAATCCATACTGGGATTTAATACACACACATCGACATGATTAATCCAATGGGGATTAATCCACACACAGAATGCTCTAGCTATATTATTTCAACACTCCTTAACAAGAAGGGTATTCAAAAACATCATCAGGAGAGAGAGAGAGGTCTGCATCATCGCTGGCATGTGGAGGACAGTATCGCCAATATCATCTGAACAATTGTCTAGCACATTTACGCAGTCATCTAAAGTTTTCTTCATCAACAATATCATCATTCCTCAAAAGAATGCTATCAATATCCGTGATCAAACACATGTATCAAGAAAATGATACCTCATCATGCATCACACTAGCTCAATGTCACAACGTAGTTAAGCTAGTAAATCAAAGTTGTCGGCCACATCTTGCTTTAATGCCTAACAACTAGGTCAAGCAAGTAATATCATCATCTTGCTTTTGACCTATTTGTTAGACGTAAAGAGAGATGAATCACAACGCCATGCTTTACATCTAACAACTAGGCTCTTTAAGCAAGGAACACATTAACATCTCGCTTTACGCCTAACAAAGAGGTCAAGCCGCAGGAATCACCTGCGTTGGCGTTTTACGTCTAACAAATGGGCCAGAAGCATAACTCATCTTGCTTTACGCCGAACAACGAGGTCGGCAGGAACACATGGAGTCATGCTTCACGCCTAACAACGGTAGGTCATAAGCATGACTCATCTGCTTTACATCTAACAACTAGGTCATAAGCAAGGAATCAAATGCTATGCTTCACGCCTAACAACTAGGTTTAAGCATAACTTGTCTTGTTTTTACGCCTAATAACGAGGTCGTAAGAAAGGATCACACGTAACAAGCCATGATTTACTTCTAACAAATGGTGGGTTAGAAGCATGACTCATCTTCTTTACATCTAACAACTAGGTCGGCAAGGGGAATACATACCTTTCAGGGAAGGTCCTTTCAGACTATATGAAACTTATCTCGAAAAGTGTTCAAACTTTACATGAGATAGAGGCTTAGTATCGAATCAACAACCTCCTGCTCATTCGTTAATGTACCGAGATTCAAGGCTCCTCTCTGCACTATGTCAAAGGGATGAAATGATAGCGGATATCTATGTGTTTCGAATTGCCATGGAACACATGATTCTTTGTCATATTTAATACGCCTTTGATTATCACATAGAATCGCATGTTTCTATCTCCAAATCAAATAGGCTCGTCAACAACTTTCGAAGCCATATAGTCAAGCTGAGGAACATGGCGGCAATGTACTCTACTCACATGCCGAGAGAAATATCGGATTGCTTCCTTACTTTCCGCCACGAGATCATAGATGATCCCAAATCAAACAACATCCGGAAGTTCTTTTTCACAAGAACACTTCCCTACCAATCAGATCAAGATATCCACTCGCTAGTGAAGTCATGACTTCCATCATAGATGAGACCATAATCCATTGTACCTTTTGTACCTCTACCATGTTTTGTAACCACTAAATGAACACGTCTAGGATCCACCAAACTCCATCAAAAGTTCACTACAAAACATATGTTTTCATGGTGTCTATTAGGTACATCAAGGATCCAATAATCAGGATGTACAGAGTGGTATATATCAAATCCATTTAAGTATCACCAACTTTAACTTTTCTTCCATGGTGTATTCATGGACTAGATTGAAAGCATGTCAATCTCTTCAAGATTTCGACTGTAAACTTCCCCTCGGCTAAGGAAGATTCTTTTCGACTCTGCCTTATACCTCAAGACCCAAGAAGTAATGCATTAGCCAAGGTCTTTCATTACAAATTATGCGACAAGTCTCTGCTTAAATTCAATCCATGAGCTTTTCTTCTCCCGCTAAGAATAAGTCATCCACATATAGTAATAGTATTATTGGTTCATTATCCATGATCTTGGAAGTAGAGATTTGAATCTTCTTTACTCTCCGTAAAGCCCAAGCTCATCAGAAAACGGTCAATCCTTCCATACCAAGTCTGATCTTGCTTCAATCAGAGTAAGGTTTCTTCAATCAACGTATACAGACTCGCCTTCACCCCCAAAAACTTGGGGTTTCTCTATATACACTTCCTTCAATGACAACATTCAGAAAAGTTGTCACATCCATCCGGTAAGAACTTCCATTTCATTTTGGTAGAAAGAGCTATAATGGTTCTCATTGAAGTGTCTCTCACACATGAGCGAAGACTTCATAGTCGATTCTCCTTCCTCGAAAACTAATGAAAGTGACAAATCTTGCTTTATATATTTCTCAATATTTCCATCAAGAGCATGTTTTATCTTGAAGAGCCATTTTGATGATACCACATCCTTACCTTTTGGTTTGGGACACCTTCATACATCAGTTCTTTCATTATGGATTGGTATTCCTCTTATCACATCCTTCCATTCCTTTTCCTCGATATTCTTCAAAACATGTGGGTTCTTCATCAAGTAGATTTCTCATCAAAGCCGTGTAACCTGAGAATGGCTTTGGTCTCTTCAATTGAACTCTTGTGGTTCCTTCTCGGAACAAATTACACTTTCCATATTGAATAAGCTCTTTCCCAAGGTGCTTTCTTTTATGGGAGAATTTTATTTGAGGAGGTTCTTGAACTTCTATATCATGATCTTCATGAGTCTCTTCATCAGGGGAAGATATGACTTCAAAGGTTCTATATTCCTAGGAATTCCCTCACGGATTTTGTCATCCGGGATTTATGTGTTCCTCTTCATATACCCTCTTCAAGCTGCCATCTTCTCATTTCTTAAGTGCAACTTCTTCTCATCAAAGGTCACCGTCCCTCATGATCTCAATACATGGACTGCATGTAGATTCTGAAAGGCCTTGGATACCCCACAAGATCCCACAAAAATTCCTCTTTCCTGAGTGGGCTCCAACTTAGTTTCTTTTCTCTTTGATATACATGGATAAATACCGACAGCCAAATATTTTGAGAGAGATGGCTTACCTCATTTCTTTCCGATGAACATCTCTTCCTGGGTCTTGAACCCAAGTGCACTATGGATAGTCTGCTCTTCACATAAACAGATCAATATTGCTGCTTCGCCCCATAAGCACATAGGAAGATCTTTGATCTTCATGCCTTCCAAGCATCACTTCTTCCTGTCACTACACTGCTCTGTAGTCCCATCCCACCACCACGAGCTCTTCGAGGTATATTCTCCTCCATTATCTGACCAGTATCTTAATATTCCCTTACGTATAAGGAAAGTCTTCTTCTTTATCAAGGCTTTGAATTCCTTTGATCTTGTTGAATACTTCAAAATATATCCAGGTCTTTTTTTAGAATAATCATTAATGAATGATACATAGTATACATATACCATTAATGGAGGATGATGGTATTGAGCCACATACATATGAATGAATGAGTTCTAGGGACCGGCTTTGTTGTCCCTCTTCGAAACGGGTCTTGATGTTCTTCCTTGTGCACATCCACGATAATGCCTTCATGGTCACCTTTGAGTTCGGGTAAACCCGCGGGATGGCTATGTATGGTACCAGTTGATGTGAGCTAATTCCTCTAGAGTTCACATGGATTCTTTCAATACGGGTCATGGAAGCTTCGAGTGACCCACCTTCTTCTTTTCCACTGATGATTGCTTTATTTATGATTTCTTCTTTAGTACATTTCCTTTTGCAACCTTCGCTATAGCTTCCCATGTGACCTGAAAACAAAACAACAAGCAAGAATATCCTTCTTGATAATATAAAGAAATAGCACGTAACAATCATCACGTAGCTCCTTTAGAGATTATTACGAGTAATTTGTTAAAGATTAAAGGTAAGGAATACAATACTTAAATGGGGTCAACACTCTTAGTGTTGTGACCAAGCATTCTCATCGGCAATCAAACTAACACCTAGGTTTCTCCTAGAGGAGGTGTTAATGTATCAAACAAAGTATTCTCACATTCTATCAAGTATAATGCTTTACGACGATTGATATCTCAAATAAAGTCATTAGCTTGTCATGTGTACCTTTTAATCTTGATTAATCAAACCTGAGCCTTGTCCTCAAGAGTGAGTGCTTGATTTTCCGTGTCTTCACTCAAGTGGACGAAAGTACTTTCAACCTATCTCACAGAAATTAAGAAAATATGCTATCTTGACAAAGGTTAGGTTAGAGGATAAGCTCTATGATGAACTTTGAATCCTTCTAATGATTTTTTGATCATAGGGCTTCAACATGCAACACCGGACAAGATAATTTGCTAACAAATAGGATGCATATTAGAATAATCACACCTGGTTGCATCATTCTCCAATGTGTTGGATCTTGAGATCCTTCGATCTATGGAAAATGATCCATTCTCCAAATACTTTAGGGTTTAACCATTAACCATATGTGAGTACATAATTGGATAACATTTTGCAGTGTAGTGGCTCCATCCGGTAGGCAAATATAATCATTACCATAAAAAATTCAAGAAAGTGATTGAACTGGTTCTACTACCGCAACTCTAAATGTGTACTTTAACTGCAATCCATAACAGTAATGAATCAATTGGTTCTGACCAAGAATCAGAATCGGTTCAGGATCTAACTCAGAACTACAACTTAGGGTTTTATGAGGAAACCCTAATTTTTCAAACTTCAAATTTTGAAATTTTGATCCGTGGATGATAGGTGCGCTGAGCTTCAGGTAATAATTAGTCGGTGTACGATTTCTAAATCCAACTTTACCCCTTCAAATCTGATTTACGGATTTATGGACTGGTGCTCCTGGTTTTCCTCGCACCGCACTTCGTACTGGTAATTGCTTCGGTTTTTGGTACTTTGTGAAACTAGGTTTCACTTTTCGAGAGATATAGCTAATCGGAAAGTGCTCTAAGTGCCAAATGATCCTTGGGGAGGGTGTAACTTAGGTGGTTAGGAGCCAGTGATCTACTTTTGCAAAACCCTAATTTTTTTTTTTTTTTTTTTTTTTTTGCGAAATATGCTTCCTTCAGTTGGCTCGACACCACGTTAATGTTTATGCCATTATTATAGTTCTTTAATTTCAATAGATAAGAGCATAATAAGAACAAGATCACCGAGAAATACCCATTCACAAGAGACAACATTTATCCTGGAACCTCTAGGGGAAGAAAACCTAGCAAAACCTCCTTTATCATAAATGGCTTATACAATGTTCAAGAGATAACTCAAACCAATAAGGTAGACGACTAACTGCAAAATTGCCCCATAAGATACAAGTGAAGTGTGTCTAGAAGTGAGGCGCTAGCCTATTTATTTATACAACTGCGCTGTGAAGAGTCACCACCGGCAGGTCAATCTTCACCTCGCGGGTAAAACCCACCTTTAATTAATTGGCCTCCATTATAACCTAGTCGACTCTCTATTCAAAGACTTTGTATTTGTCCGATGACCTATCCGCAAAAGGGGATTTGGTCCTTATTCAATTACCGACATGATTAATCCACAATGAGGATTAATCTAATAACAATAATAATAATAATGACACGATTAATCCACAATGGGGATTTAATCCAATAATAATAATAACATGATTAATCCACAATGGGGATTTAATCCAATAATAATAAGAATGCTCTTCGCAGTTACATTATTTCAACACAACCTTTGCACAGTACTTGGGGACAGGAATGTCGAATGCTTTACCCACATGAGGACCATTGTCTGAGATATGTAGAACACATGGACATGATCCTTATCATTGTCCCATGATGTAGAAGTATCAAACAATACAAAAGACTACATTTTTAAATTTTTGCATGTAAGTTAGACACGAAGATAAGGACTGCAAAAACTTGGAGATAATGAAGGAGAGGACATCAGATAATTATAGGCTACAGGATGAATTAATGATAGGAAAACCTGCACAACAACCACAATATAACAATGCATAGCAGTTTACAGGGCCACCACAGTATGATAACACACAACAGTTTGGAGCACCACCACAATATAACAACGTGCAGCAGTGTGCAACACCACCACAATACAATAATCCACAACTACAATACAATCATGCACCACCGTATAATACACAACATGGAGACAATTAGGGAAACATAGGAGTGTCTTAAGGAGGAGTCCGTGGAGGAAGAGGATTTGGAGGAGGTAGAGGGCCAGTAGTTTGTCACAACTGTAAAAAACCTACACTATGCAAGTGATTGTTCACAACCACCTATGACATGTATGTATTGTCACGCAATAGACCATGAGACAACATATTGTTTGACACTTCTGGTAAAGATACATGATAAAAGGAACCAGAACAATCAAAACATCCAATGGATTGCTTTGGAAAACAGAAAAGAGGATGGGAATAATATTGTTGTCCCTTGACCAAGTTTTGGGAGATTCTTGGTCATGTTGACCTATTTTGGGACTTCGACATCTTGTCGAAGATGGAGCACAAGATGAAGTAGAGATTGTGGGATCTCGACCCCTTTTTGGGTCCTTTTCTGGATTTGGGAATATATAATGGGTAGGGGATGTCGGGCCATGGGTTTACCCATGTTTAGGCCTATTTTGTAAAGTATAAATAGATGTCTAAGCAATGTAAGAAAGAGAATCTATGTGATGTAAGGTTGATAATCTAAGTGTTAAGTGGAAGTATGGTTTGTATATGCTCTGTGCATACTGTGAGAAATTGTAGAGCTAAGTGCAAGTGGTCGTAACAGACTGTGAAAGGCTTTGTGCTAGACCTAGCTCAGGGAAGGAGGATCTAGCAAGGTGCGCACATATCTCCTGTCCTATGCAGAGTAGGGTTTTTGTGGCTCTGTGCATGTAGATGTTTGATTGAAGCTAATAAAGAAGAATAGTTGGTGGACATAGCCCCAGGGTGGGGGTGAACCACGTAAATACTGTGTTATTCTGCTCTGTGCGATGTTCTAATGTATTTATGTGTTATTTTCTAAGTGCTTGATATAGATAGATAGATCTGTTTGTTCTTTGTGCTTATGATGAATATGGATGTTAGATCTGATATATGTGAATGTGCGTAGTGCTTGAATCTGCTAGACCTGATCTAGTTCTCTATGCTAAGTGCTTAAATACATTAGATCGGGGTGAATGTTGCGATGGTCTGTCTTCTCTGCAGAGTAGATATTGGTTAAATAATAATGAACTGATGATGCTAAGTGCTCTATTAAGTATTGTAATCACATATCTGTGTCCCATCTAAGGTTGCAGACACCTGAGTCCTGCAACCACCCCTGCCTCTACTTTGGGTGAGACTTCATCTACTTCGTAGGTGTTGTCGAAAGGATTGGTAGTTAGGGTTTTGTTGGTGCATTGTTGTAGCGTTGAACCCTGGGTCTACCCCTATGCCAACAAATGATTCTGTTGCTGGGAACTGAAACTGTGATTGTTGGGAACTGAGGAAGAAGAAGCTTTGTGCAAAGATCCGACCTAAAATTGTGAAAGATCTGTGCGTAGATTTGTTTCTCTAGTGTGTAGTACTCTACTTAGTTTGACAAGCTCTGTGCTAAGGAAAATAAGTCTGACTTGAAGAAAAGAGGTAAGATCTGAAATCTTTGTGCTATGAGAAAGGAACACGTGATACTTTTTTATTAAAAGAGGTAAGATCTGAAAGCTCTTTTCTCTGATAAAGGTAAGAATAGTGGAAAGTTCTAGATCTGAAAGCTTTGTGCTCTGTAGAAGTAAGATAAGTGGAAATGTTTGTTTCAACAGTATGGATCTAGGTATGTTTGATAGATTCTATCCTAACTTGAAAACTAGGTTATTAATAGATGAAAGAAGATTTGATATGAGTAGATCTGATAAGAATAGTAAAAAATATGTTATACCTATGCATAGAAAGAATGTTTGGACTAATAAGTATATGCAGGACCCTAGAAAGAAATGCTTGTAGGTTAGCTACCATGATCCTAGCGTACAGTACAGGAAAGGTTGGGGATCATTTAAAAGAAAGAGAGGATTAATCCTCTGTTACAGTTGTAGAAAACCAGGACATCTTTCTAAGGAATGCCCTGGGAGAAGACCTAGTTGTATTTATTGTAAAGCTATGGACCATGAAGTATTGGATTTCCCTATAATGATTTATAAGGTTGAAAGAATGAATATGAGCCAAGAAAACCCTAAGGCAGGTCCATAAACTAAGATTATGACAGAATCCCAGAAAGAATCAGAAAAAGTATTTCTACAGATGAAAGAAACCCTGAATGACCACCAACATGTCAGATTATCAAAGATCTTCAAAGAAAAGGAATGCCTTGAAGAAAGAGTAGGAGACTTCGACATTGACTGTGTTCTAGATGAGAAAACACAGGTGAATATCATGATAGAGAGAACTTGGGAAGATATAGGGAGGCCTGCTATGATTCCTTCATTAGGAGGAATAGGACTATTCAAAGGAAAGATGATAAACCTATGTGGAAAGCTCACCCGAATAACTATGAATGCCAATGGAACTTCGACAAAGGAATATTTTGAGATTATTAAATTTATTGAGAACAATGCTCCATTTACCATGCTATTAGGAAAACCTTGGATTGAAAGAGATCATTCCAGAAGGTAAGAAGAAGAAGAAGTTTTAGAGAAGAAGAAGAAAGAGTTAAAAGAATTCATGACTATAAGGATCGCACACTTGATTGAAGAACAAAAGAACATATTGAAGCTATTTAGTACCAGAGACCCGGATGTTGAAGTTGCAAGAACATTAGAAGACCCACAGAATATTGAAGTACCTATTCCAGATAAAGAAGACAGATCACCCTCAAATCTTAGGAAAGAATCTCAATAGCGTGAAGTAACTATGCCGAAGGAATATAAGAATCAGAATGGAAAAAGGCATGTTGAGATGAAGCTCATTGGGAGGAAGGCTAGAAAGCTAAGTAAGAAGAGATCTAATATCGACAAGTTGTGGAAGGTTCTAGATGGAACCTCGTAGAAGGAAAATTTGAAAAATTGGAGCTTCGTTGGGATATCAGAATGACACATGACACTTTTCCATGACGAAGAAATATAGATGTTGAGGATAATATAACCGTTAGACCAATGCTCCGAACAAGTAGAAAGACATTTATGGACAGACATCTCACCTTCCGACCATTGGGACCGCGCCATAATGGACATAACAGAGTTAATGAAGGATTCATACCCGTTGCAAGTGACCAGTTGTCGAGTTACCTATTTATCCCGTTGCTCCATGCACAGAGAACACTTTTGCCAATCATGAATTTGAGCTCACAGACTTGTTGATCTTACACAGTGGTAATTGTGCTATTTCCCTCTATCCTATTACTATGTCTAAGTTACCTTCCGAACCCGAAGATTTCCAACCCCGAGTGTGTATGTCAGACGAGTTGAGAGCTACTGAGAAAGTTGTTGAATAAGTTTTGATCGACCTCATGACTGAAATAGTCATGTCAATGTTTACAGGTGTAAAAGCATCAATGACGAGAGGACTGCCAACCTCTTCGTTCACTGCTCACGGAGCCGGACCATCCCGACCATTAGATGAAAATCGAACCAAGCACAGGGATGATCTAGCGAATGCCAAATTGATCCCGAGTATATTACCCACCTATATTCCACCTTTGAGTGGTGCAATAAATCGAGATAGTGTGCCCAGATATTTCGAATACACATTGGTTACGGCGTACCTCCCGAAGGGTATACACACAATTCGAGCAGACCAAGATAAGATTGCAGCATTCAAGTTTAGCAACTTCAACCTTGGAGATCACAAAGTCTATAACATGCTCTCCGCACATAAGTACCTGACCAGAACTAAGGGGAATAATTCGAAGATAATTCCCCAGTCGTGGACTATGAACCTCACGTAGTCCACCCTGTTGAACATCATGAAGATTCCCCACTTTAGATGACACCAGGAGGTGAATGCATGTGTCAAGATGTTGTTGTCTTTTTAGCATGGAAGTTATTTGTGGCTAAACCGCCATATAATGGTTGATCCAACGTTGATCAATTGGATCATGGGCTTGAGTATGCAAGGACCCGATCCACATGATTTTTACCCCATAAAATCCATGGATCGTGGTCTAGCACAAAAGATCAAGGACACTTATGGCAATGTTGAGAAGGGCACGTGAGGCTACAAGGTAGATTCTATCTAGAGTGGTGCAGTGGGCCTCTCCTGTCAATTAATTGTAGGGAAGTTAGTAAGAAATAACCAACCTACCCAAGTCATCAGTTTTGTAGTCGACCTCGCAGGGAAGTGTGTGGAAGGCCTTCAGATGAATTGGGCAAAGTACCTGGTGAACCATTTGGAATTTGATTACAGAGAAGCACATGATCAAGGATATGAATTTCATTTCAGCTGGATCTTGATCCTTATATCTTTTATTGCCTGGGAGATGCCGGAAGGTACGACCTTCCCAGACATCGAGCCTTTTGAATCGTTGGCCGCGAAGTTCAATACACTGTGGTACTCAAGTGAAATGAATAAACAATGGCAGTCAAATGTTGTTTTTCATACCTACTACAATCATCTGAGGATAGCCATCCAGTACGAGCCTTGCATGACTCTGAACACTCTACACTGGTTTCAAACTTTGATGAAGTTCAGCGCAGATCGACATTTTATTTACATCACAATGCGTGCCGACAAAAACAAGCAACATATTTAGTCCTACTACAAGATGACGGAGGAGTACTTGGAGGATATCACTAAGGATTGGTTGGCAGACCTCCTTATTCCATCAGACCCTGTGGAGATATCCAATATTGATAGCCCAAAAAATTCGCAGGATACACCCAGACCAAGCAGAACAAAGAATACCAAAGAGGTCTAAGAGATAGACGATGCATCCGTGAAGACTGCTTCTATATCACCAAATAAAGGAGGTGATGGCGAAGAGTTGAATGAAAAAAAAGTTGAACAGAAGCAAGGAGACGAGGTTGGCCCCCTAAAGAAGAGGAAAGGATCGCCTCTGAAACCTTCCTCCCAGAAGAAATTGAAGGCCACCATGACCAAGATGCAGACTGTTCTCACCTTTGATGACTTCGAATTCCTCATAGAAGCCTTGCAAAATGCTTCATTGGAAATAACAAAGAAACAAGAAGAAAATCAAGAGGATATGTATGATCAATTTGAGATTGAACTCTGAGGGGTACAACAGGCCCTACAGTCCAACCGCACAATCTCCACTGCACCGGGAGAACTAGAATTGGGAGATGAGCCTACTCAACTCCACCACTTAGTCAATACAGTTGAATCTCGGCTTTGACGAGCACAGGAAGAAACACAACAAGCCACTCAAGCTTTGACACAAGTACAATGAGTACCTGTAGAGCGACGAAGTTCTACAGAATAGGAAAAGATTTCTCTCCAAGCGAAGTTTGATGAATAAAAAGCACAACTACAACAAGAAAAGGAACAGTTGCTCACGGAGCACCTTGAAGTAAAATAAGTGGTCAACAAAGCAACTACAACAAACCATATAAGATTTGGAGGTATGCACTGTACCTGAGACCCCACAAGATGTAAGAGACCAAAGAGAAGAAACCACCCTGAGCGTAGTTGAAAGGCTAAAGTATCTTACCCTGGAATGAAGGAAACTTACCGATCACAATTCCTAGACCTATGAACAACTCATAGAGAACCCAGAATTGAAGGCACTGGAGTCGCATCTCCAAGAGGTGAAGTATCAAGCCGAAAAGATATAGGCACAGCTGAAGTCCCTGTCAGTTGTGGAAATAATGAAGCGCTCCCAAGAGAAGCACACTGCACAACAACAAATCCATACTATCCAGAGAAGAGTTATGGAAGTAACTCAGAGGCTCCAACCCATACAAAACAAGGCCTATCAATTGTTTACAGAGGTAGAAGGCTAAGGAGCAGAGCTAGAGTAGGTTGTCACTACAGCTGAACAACGTTTAGAGGGACCTATCAATGATGTAGTCATCCAAGAGTTTTTTGAACAGGAGGTTGTAGCATAGCAACAAGTCGAAGTAGTGCGAGCCAAGCTCGAGGAATTCGAAGAAGAAATAGTCAGACCAAAGTGACTCAGGATGAGTCACAGGTGAGTGTTGGGGGCCTGTTGGTCCTTGACCAAGTTTTGGGAGATTCTTGGTCATGTTGACCTATTTTGGGGCTTCAAAAGCCTATCAAAGACGAAGCAGAGATCGTTGTATCTCGACCCCTTTTTGGGTCCTTTTTTGGATTTGGGAATATGTAATGGGTAGAGAATGTTGGCCCATGGGTTTACCCATGTTTAGGCCTATTTTGTTCAGTATAAATAGATGTATAAGCAATGTAAGAAAGAACATCTATGTGATGTAAGGTCGATAAGCTAAGTGCTAAGTGCAACTATGGTTTGTATATGCTTTGTGTATATCGTGAGAAATTGTAGAGATAAGTGCAAGTGGTTGTAACAGACTGTGAAAGGCTTTGTTCTAGACCTAGCTCGGGGAAGGAGGATCTGGCGTGGTGCGCGCATATCTCCTGTCCTATGAAGAGTAGGTTTTTTGTGGCTCTGTGTATGTAGATGATTGATTGAAGCTAATAAAGAAGAAGAGTTGGTGGGCATAGCCCCAGGGTGGGGGTGAACCATGTAAATACTATGTTATTCTTCTCTGTGTGATGTTCTGATGTATTTAAGTGTTATTTTCTAAGTGCTTGATATAGATAGATAGATAGATCTGTTTGTTCTTTGTGCTTATGATGAATCTGGATGTTAAATCTGATATAGGTGAATGTTCTTAGTACTTGAATCTACTAAATCTGATCCAATTCTCTATGCTAAGTGATTAAATACATTAGATCAGGGTGAATGTTGTGATTCTCTATTTTCTCTGTGGAGTAGATATTGGTTAAATAATAATGAACTAACGATGGTAAGTGCTCTATTAAGTATTGTAATCACAGATATGTGTCCCAGCTAAGGTTGCATACACCTGAGTCCTGGAACCACCCCTGCCTCTACCTCAGGTGAGACTTCATATGATTCACAAGTGTTTCCAAAAGGGCTGGTAGTTAGGTTTTTGTTGGTGCGTTGTTGTAGCGTTGAACCCTAGGTCTACCCCTGTGCCAACAAAGATCAACATAGTTACTAGAGGTGGAGCCAAGACATGAGTAGATGCAACAAAGAAGGATCAAGAACAATACCGATGGGTCAGGAACAACACAACACATGAACATAAGTTTGATGCATGCAAAGAGAAGGAGACATTCAAGGAGGCTAGACAATATATTTTGAAGGAGAATATTGCGTCAACTTTAGGAACAAAGCCAGTAGATGATGTACCAATGTATGGCATGCCTCCATTGTTTGATTATACCAATAGAGAGAATCCATGATAACAAGTAAGTAATATGAGAAATTGTTTGGGGTCTTGTGTGAATTTGTTGAATGATAAAAACTCTTAACACATATTACATAGTCTGTTAGAAAAGTGAAATTTTGGAGAAGAAATGAAGCTAGAACCTAGGAGAGTCAATCAAGTTCGTAAGAAGAGAAGAAAAAGTAGGGAATTCAGGTTGAATGCAAACATTGGAGATTTCAATATGGGTGATATCATACTAGACTTAGGGTCTGAAGTAAATGTTTTGCCTAAGAAGACATGGGAAGCTATGGGGGAACCTACATTGGGATTTTCACCTATTCAGTTAAATCTAGAAAATCAATGCAAAGTGGTACAAATTGGTAGACTGAAGGGAATACTAGTAGATCTAGATGGAGTGTGCACAATGACAGACTGTATAGAAATTTTAATGAAGAGGACATAAACCAACTGTATAGAACTAATGCGCGAGAAGAAGATTATGTGAACCCAAATGCAGATGGTATGTTGAGTTGGAGGAGTATTAGTTCATGTGCTTCAAACTATGAAACAATAATAGAGAATTGGCAACAACGATTGCATGAGTTATCCACCAAAAGATGCACAAGGATGACCCACGTAGTAAGATGGGTTGGTACATAGGTAAGAGAGCCTCCCACTTTTTATGGTCAGAACAACTTAGAAGAATTTTTAATGAAGTTTTAATTAGAAATAGTGGAAAATTAAAGATTAGCAGTATTATATATTTCTTTGAAAGATACACCTGCACGATGGTGGGGTACACATAAAGATAAGATCAATAACTGGTACCAATGCAAGATATTACTACGCATTAGATTTTGTGCAGAGCAACAGGACATATATGTGGAAAAGTTTGATGGAACGGGACAACCCAAAGAACATGTAGAAATATGTATAATTAAATGGAGATTAGTACCACAAGAATAATGGCCACATCACTTTATTCACACATTTGAAGGCATTCCAAGGATTTGGCACAAATAATTAGAACAACGCTGGGAAACTACAAATTGGGAAGAAATGAAATATAATTTTATGATTACATTTACATTTGAGCATGAGAATCCATAAATAGACACATCACTAAGGTTGGTAAGAGACTGTATTTTTGAAGAACCAGAAGTGGATATTGTGATAGATTATCATAATCAACAGAGACATACATTTAGACAATTTCAACACTATTATCATGTTGCAGAAGAACATGATCCAGTAGAAGAAAATCCTCGCAACATCAAGATCACAAAAGTTGAAGGAGAAAGAGAGGTATAAGGTTCAAAGTTAGATTCAGAAGATTATGCTACACCATTAAAGATCAAGAAGGTAAACATTGGAACAACAAAAAAACCAAAGATTGCATGCATTTGAGATTATTGGGATAATTAGATAGTAGAAAGAATAAAAGAGTGCCCTATTTCCAGTGACATTCTCAGAGATGAAGGAAGTTGTAGGAGAATTTGGAGAGATTAAGATCCATTTAAAGCTAGATTCTAGATGTTGGTCCTTGACCAAGTTTTGGAGACCCTTCGTCAAGTTTGACCTATTTTGGGACTTCGACAGCCTGTCGAAGGAGGAGCACAAGATGAAGCAGAGATTGTGGGATATGGCCCCTTTTTGGGATTTGGGATGTCGGCCCATGGGTTTACCCTTTTTTAGGCCTATTTTGTAAAGTATAAATAGATGTTTAGGAAATGTAAGAACAAAGTAGATACAAATGGCTAAGTGCTAGATATATGTGATTGAAGGATTGTAAGTGCTCTGTGCCTACTGTGTGTGACTTGCAAAGCTACGTGCAAGTAATTGTAAGAAGGCTTGGTGGTTTGCCCTAGCTCGAAAAAAAAGGATATGGTGGAGTGCGCGCAGATCTCCTGTCTTTTGCGGAGTAGGATTTTGATGCTATGTGCCTGTAAGAACCTTGATAAAGATAATAAAGAAGAATATTTGGTGGGCGTAGCCCCAAGGTGGGGGTGAACCACGTATATGCTATGTTGCTCTGCTTTGTGCAATGTGTTGATGTGTTTATGTCTTTTCTTGCTAAGTGCTTTGATATAAATAGATAGATCTATTTATGCTTTGTGCTAATGATGTATATGGATGTTAGATCTGACTGTTATGAATGTGCTAGTGCATGAATTTGTTAGTTCTAACCTACTTCTCTATGATGAATGCTTAGATACATCTGATCTGAATGAATGATGTGATGCTCTATTTTATCTGCGGAGTAAAAAGCGGTTAGATATTGATGAACTATCGGTGCTAAGTGCTCTGTTAAGTAGTACAATCATAGATCTATGTCCCAACTAAGGTTGTAGACACCTAAGTCCTACAACCACCCCTGCCTCTACCTCGGATGAGACTTCATTTGCTTTGCAGGTGTTGCCGAAAGGGTCAGTAGTTAGGGTTTTTTCGATGCACTGTTGTAGCGTTGAACCCTGGGTCTGCCCCTATGCCAACAAATAGTTTTGTTGCCGGGACCTAAAACTGTGATTGTTGGGAACTAAGGAAGAAGAACCTTTGTGCAAAGATCCATCCTAAAACTGTGAAAGCTTCATACGTAGATATGTTTCCCTAGTGCACAACATTCTACTTGACCTGTGAATATATGTGCCAAGAAAAGAGGTCATATCTGAAGAAAAGAGGTAATATCTGCAAGCTTTGTGCTCTGATAAAGGTAAGAATAGTGAAAAATTCTAGATCTGAAAGCTTTGTGCTCTATAGAAGTAAGATAAGTGGAAATGTTTGTTTAAAAAGTATGGATCTAGGTATGTTTGATAGATTCTGTCCTAGATTGAAAACTAGGGCACTAATAGATGAAAGAAGGTTTGATATGCGTAGATCTGATAAGAATAGTGAAATATATGTTATACCTATGCATAGGAAGAATGTTTGGACTGACCAGTGGATGCAGGATCCTAGAAATAAATGTTTTCAGGTTAGCTACTATGACCCTAGCACACAACATAGAAAGAGTTGGGAATCATTTAAAAGAAAGAGAGGATTAACCCTCTGTTACAGTTGCAAAAAACCAGGACATCTTGCTAAGGAATTACCTGGGAGAATACTTAGTTGTCTTTGTTGCAAATCTATGGACCATGAAGTATTGGATTTCCTTATAATGATTTCTAAGATTGAAGGAATGAGCACAAAACAAGAAAACCCTAAGGCAGATCCAAAAATGGCAGAATCCTAAAAAGACTCCAAGAAAGTATTGCTACAGATAAAAGAAACCCTGAATGACCACCGACGTGTCAGCTTATCAGAGATATTCAAAGGAAAAGAATGCCTTGAAGCAAGAATAGGAGACTTCAACATTGACTGTGTTTTAGATGAGGAAACGTAGGTGAATATCATGACAGAAAGAACTTGGGAACTTTTAGGGAAGCCTGCTATGACTCCTTCATTGGGAGGAATAGGTATATTTAGAGGAAACATGATAAACCTATGTGGAAAGATCACCCAAATATCTATGAATTACAATGGAACTTCGACAGAGGAAGATATTGAGATTATTAAATTTATTGAGAACAACGCCCCATTTATCATGTTACTAGGAAAACCTTGGATTGAAATAAATCAGGCTAGAAGGCAAGACAAAGAAGAAGTTTTAGAGAAGAAGAAGCAAGAGTTAAAAGATTTCATGACTAGAAGGATCACACACTTAATTGAAGAACAAAATAACAGATCGAAGCTATTTAACACTAGAGACCCGGATGTCAAAGTTGTAAGAACACTAGACAACCCATAGAATATTGAAGTACCTGTTCTAGATAAAGAAGAAGTATCACCCTCGAATCTTAGGAAAGAATCTCAACAACGTGAAGTAACTATGCCAAAAGAAGATAATAATCATAACGGAAAAAGTCATACCGAGACGAATCTCACTAGAAATAAAGATAGAAAGATAATTAAGAAGAGAGATAAGATCGACAAGTTACAGAAGGTTCCAGAGGGAACTTCGCAGAAGGAAAATTTGCAAAATTGGAGCTTCGCTGAGATAAAAGAACAACGTCACATGGCACTTTTCCAGGGTGAAGCAATATAGCCATTGGGACCACTATAATCGTTCGATCGACCACTCGAATGGGTAGAAAGACATTTATGGTTCGCCACCAGACCGTTGGACCGCGTCGTAATGGACAGAACAGAGTTAATGAAGGCTTCTTGACCATTGAAAGCAATCTGTTGCCAATTTATCTATTTATCCTGTTTCACCATGCACCGAGAAAACTTTTTCTAACCATGAATCTGAGCCCATAGACTTGTTGATTTTACACCGTGATCATTGTGCTATTGCCCTCTATCCTATTACAGTGTCTAAGTTACTCCTCGAACCCGAGATTTCCAACCCTGAGCGTGTATGTTGGACGGGTTCAATGCTGCAGAGAAAATTGTCGATGAAGTTCTAATCGACCTCATGATTGAAAGAGTCATCTTGATGTATGCAGGTATACAAGCTTCATCGATGAGAATGGTGTAGCCTCTCCGTCGAATGCTCACAGTGCTAGACCATCCCGACCATTAGCACAAAAGAGAACCAAGCATAAAGACGACCTCGCAAATGAAAAAAATATTCCAACCATAGTGTCGGATTACATCCCACCTATGGCTGGCGTGGTGAATCATGATAGTGTACCAAGAGATTTTGAATACACCATGGTCACTGCATACCTCCCGAAGGGGATACACGTAGTTCATATAGAGAAGGATAAGATCACAGCACTAAAGTTCAACGACTTCAACCTCGTAGATTGCAATATCTATGGTATGCTCACCCCATACAAGTACCTAACCAAAACTAAGGGGAAGAATTCAAAGATAATCCCCCAGTCGTGGACAATGAACTGCGCGCAATCCACCCTGCTAAATGTCATGAAGATCCCACACTTCAGAAGACACCGGGAAGTCAACGCATGTGTCAAGATGTTACTATCGTGTTACGATGGCAGATACTTATGGATAGACCACCGCATTATAGTTGAACCAACATTGATCCACAAGATCACAGGACTGAGTATGCAAGGACCCGACCCAGAGGAATTTTATCCAAGAAAATCCGCAGATCGCGCACTCGCAAAAAAACATCAAGGATACATATGGCAACGTTGAGAAGGGAACAAGAGGCTACAAGGTATCTTCCATCTAGAGTGGCACAGTGCGCCTAACATGCCAAATTATAGATAGAAATTTAGTAAGGAAGAACCAACCTATGCAGGTCACCATCTTTGTCGTTGACCTCGCAGGGAAGTGCATGGAAGGCCTACAGATGAACTGGGAGAAGTACCTAGTTAACTAGTTGGAACTAGATTTCCGAGAAGCACATGATCGGGGTTATGAATTTCATTTCAGCTGGCTCTTGGTCCTCATTGCATTTGTTACTTGGGAGATGCCAGAAGGAGTGACCTTCCCAGATATCGAGCCGTTTGAACTAGTTGCCGCAAATTTCTCTACCCTGTGGTATTCAACTGATATGAACAAACAATGGTAATTGAATGCTGTGTTTCATACATACTACCTCCAGCTAAAGCGATCCATCGAAGCCGAGCCTCACATGACTCTGAACACCTTAGAAAGGTTCTAACCCCTGATGAAATTCAACGCAGATCGACACTTCATCTGCATTACAACATGAGAAGATGAACATCAAGAGAAGCTCCAGTCATATTATAAACTTATAGAAGAAGAACTTGAATAAATCACTAAGGAATGGTCTACTGACCTCCTTATCCCCGCCAACCCCACAAAGATATCTGATCTTGAAAACCAAGAGGACACTCATAAAGAACAAAATACACCCAAGAATACTAAGAGGTCCAAAAATTAAGCAACACCTCATGAACGACTCCTTCAATGTCACCTGACTGAGGGGGTGATGACGAAGTAGAAGCTGAACATAAGCCCATCAAAGTAACACCACCCAGAGACGAGGTTGACCCCTTGAAGAAGAGGAAGTTTTCTCCCCTAAAAAATTATTCTCGGAAGTAATCGAAATCCACCATGACCAAGATGTAGACTGTCTTTACCTCTGATGATTTTGACTTCATCATAGCAGCCCTAAACAATGCTTCACTGAAAATAGCAGAGAAACAAGGAAAGAAGAAGGAAGAAATGTACGATAGGATTGAAATCGAACTCTGAGGGGTACAACAGGCCCTTCAGTCTAGCCACATAGTCTCCACTATGCCTCTTCCATCGGGAGAACCAAAATTGGGATATGAGCCAGCCCAACTCCACCGACTAGCTGATACAGTCGAAGCTTTCCTTCGATGAGCACAAGAAGAAACAGAACAAGCCACCCAGGCCTTGTAGCAAGTGCAAGGAGTACTTGTAGAGAAACATCGAGCTGCATAATAGGAAACGATTTCTCTCCATGCAAAGTTCGATGAATAAAAAGCACAAATACAACAAGGAAAAGAACAGTTTCTCGTAGAGAAAATTGAAGTGAAAGAAGCGGTCAACAGAGCACTTCACTCTGTGATAGTCGTAGAAATAAAGGCAGAGGATCTAGTCACGTAGCAAGTAGAGTAGATCGCAAAAGCTATCCAACAGTTGTAGCAATGCATAGCAGACTTAGAGCTTCGCAGTGCCTGAGACTCCACAGGATGTAAGGGATCAAAGAGAAGAAACTGCTCGAAGTGCAGTTGAGAGAATAAAATCCCTTACTATGGAATGTAAGCAACTTACTGATCGCAATGCCTGGACCTACAAGCAACTCACTGAGAATCTATAATTGAAGGCACTAGAGTCACAACTCCAAGAGGCGAAGTATCAAGCTGAAATGATACAAGTGCAATTGAATCCCCTGTCAAATGTGGAAATAATGAAGCACTCCCAACAACAACACAACGCCCAGAAGCAAATCCAAACTATCCAGAGAAAAGTTATGGAAGTAACTCAAAGGCTCCAACCTGTACAAGATAAGGCTTACCAATTTTTCACAGAGGTCAAAGGATGAGGAGAAGAACTTGAGAAGGTTTTCATTGTAGTTGAACAACGCCTGGAGGGACCTATCAACGATGTAGTCATTCAAGAGTTCGATGAACAAGAGGTTGTGGCACATAAAAAAAGTCGAAGCAGATCGAGCCATGCTCGAGGATTTCGAAGTAGAACTACCCATATCATAGTGACTTGGGATGAGTCACAGGTGAGTGTTGGGGGCCTGCCCTTGACCAAGTTTTGGAGACCCTTGGTCAAGTTTGAAATATTTTTGGACTTCGACAGCCTGTCGAAGGAGGAGCACAAGATGAAGAAGAGATTGCGGGATATCGGCCCCTTTTTGGGTCCTTTTTGGGATTTGAGATTATGTAACGGGTATGGGATGTCGGCCCATGGGTTTACCCATGTTTAGGCCTATTTTGTAAAGTATAAATAGATGTTTAGGAAATGTAAGAAGAGAGCAGTTACAAATGGCTAAGTGCTAGATCTATGTGATTGAAGGATTGTACGTGCTCTGTGCATACTGTGTGAGACTTGCAAAGCTACGTGAAAGTAATTGTAAGAAGGCTTGGTTCTTTACCCTATCTCGAAGGAGGATTTGGCTGAGTGGGCGCAGATCTCTTCTCTTCTGCAGAGTAGGATTTTGATGCTATGTGCCTATAAGAAGCTTGAAAAAGGTAATAAAGAAGAAGAGTTGGCGGACGTAGCCCCAGGGTGGGGGTGAACCACATATATGTTGTGTTGCTTTGCTTTGTGCAATGTGTTGATGTGTTTATGTTTTTACTTTCTAAGTGATTTGATATAGATAGATAGATTTGTTTATGCTTTGTGCTAATGATGTATATGGATGTTAGATCTGACTTATATGAATGTGCTAGTGCCTGAATTTGTTAGTTCTAACCTACTTCTCTATGATTAGTGCTTAGATACATCAGATATGAATGAATGATGTGGTGCTCTATTTTATCTGTGGAGTAAATAGTGGTTAGATATTGATGAATTGTCGGTGCTAAGTGATCTGTTAAGTAGTACAATCACAGATCTGTGTCCCAGCTAACATTGCAAACACCTGAATCCTGCAACCACCCCTGCCTCTACCTCAGGTGAGACTTCATCTGCTTCACAGGTGTTGTCGAAAGGACCGATAGTTAGGGTTTTGTTGGTGTGTTGTTGTAGAGTTGAACCCTGGGTATGCCCCTATTCCAACACTAGACCTATAAGACAAATACCTTATAGGTTGAATCTAGTCTATAAGAAGAAGGTGAAGGTAGAAATTGATAAGATGTTAGAGGCTGGTGTCATAGAACCTATGGAAGATTTTGAACTGATCATCCCTATGGTAGTACAGGAGAATAAATAAGGGGGAATAAGGATATGTGTATATTTGATAAAATTGAATGATGCCTGCCTACATGATCCTTTTCCTACCCCATTTACAGATGAAGTTTTGGAGAATGTAGGAGGTCAATAAACCTATTCATTTACATATGGGTTTTCAGGATATCATCAGATCAGGATAACACCAAAATATCAACATAAGACAACATTTGGAAAAGAATGGGGATAATACTAGTATACAATGATGCCATTTGGGTTGAAGAATGCACCTGAATGGTTTTCAAGGGTAGTAGTGGATTCCTTCAAGGACTTCATTCATAATGTTTTAGAAGTTTATTTGGATGATTGAACAATGTTTAGTTTATTGAAGGATCATGTGGAAGTATTAAGATTGATATTAGACACATGTAGACAGTGTTAGATTTCATTGAATATTAAAAAAATCCATTTTGAGTGCACCTTTTGATATTTTTTTAGGGCATGTGGTGTGTAAATAGGGTCTGTTGGTTGATCCTGCTAAAATTGTTGTCATAGTTAACTTACCACCACCTAAGTCAGTGCGCCATTTAAAAGGTACACTTGGTCATACATGATACTACAAGAAGTTTATAAGGGGATATGCATAGATTACTATGCCAATGTAGAAATTGTTGAAGAAGGACATTAAGTATCAGTGGAATGATGAATGCCAACATAACTTGGATATATTGAAAGAGAAAATGGTGACAACACAAATTTTAGTCTTTCCAAATTCGGAAAAGGAATTTCATGTTCATGTGGATGAATCTACAATAGCGCTAGGAGTAGTATTAACACAACCAGGAGAAGGTGATATAGATCACCCTATAGCATTTGCAAGCAATAAGTTATCATATTCAAAACAAAACTACAATACTATAGAAAGGGAAGGATTGACCATGGTGTATGCATTGTAGAAATTCAAACATTATTTTTTAGGTCAACACTTTAAGATGTTTACAAATCATTCTTCTCTTAGATATTTAGTCAATACGCCAGTGTTGGGGGGAAAGAATATGCACATGGATACTATTGTTTTAGGAGTTGGATTTTGAAGTAGTAGTGAAGCCTGGAAGATTGAATGTAGGGCTAGATCGTCTATCTAAGATAAATAATGGAGAGGAACCAAGTAACTTGAAGGAAAAATTCCAGAATGCACAATTGTTTTTAGTACACATTGTTGATGAATATTTTGCTGACATTATTGAGTTTTTGAGTACATTATTTTCCCCAAAGGAATTTAATACCACATAGAATAAAAATCTAGTGGTCAGAGCTGCAGACTACCAATTGATTGCAGGTCACTTGTACAAACTTGGTGCAGACAACATTTTTATGAGATGTGCTGTGGAGAATGAAAGGTCTATCATTTTAGTAGAAGCAGATGAAGTAATTGTTGGAGGACGATATGCAGGGAAGGATACTTCACATAAGATATTGCATGTAGGATTATGCTGGGCAATAGTCCACAAGGATGCATAGGAGTACTGCCAGAATTTTGATGTCTATCAGAGGGTTGGAAATCCATCCAGGAGGGATGATATTCCATTAAGACCTCAAGTAACTTTGAAGGTGTTTGATAAACGGGTAGTAGATTTTGTGGGACCAATTAATCCACCAACAAGAATATCTGGAGCTAGGTATATTATAACATTGGAATATTTGACCAGATGGGATGAAGCAGTACCAGTGAGGGATTTCAATGCAAAAACTGCAACAAACTTCTTATTTGAAGTAGTAACAATATTTGGATGTCCTAGAGTTTTTATAAGTGATCAGGGGACACATTTTATTAATATTACTATCCAGGCAATGACCGAAGAATTGGAGGTACATCATCATAAGAGCACTCCTTACCATCCCCAAGCTAATGGAATAGTGAAAGTGTTTAACAAGATATTGGAGAATTCCTTAAACACGATTTGTAATGTGAATAAGGATGATTGGGATTTGAAGGTACCAATAATACTATGGGATTATAAAACTACAAACAAGAATATTACATGGAAGACACCTTTTAAATTGGTGTATGGATAGGAAGCAGTGGTAACCTTGGAGTATTTGATACCTAGTTTACGCATTGTAGCAATTATAGATATGACAGAAAGAGGTGCAACTCAATAAATATTGGCTCAAATCATGGAATTAGAAGAAGACAACATTGTAGTTGGTTTCCATTAGGAGGTACATAAAGCAAAGTAAAAGGCTTAGCATGATAGACACATCAAGAAGAAGAACTTCAAGGAAGGAGATCTGGTTCTCCTCTGTGATAGTAAATACTTGTAACACCCATGGAAGTTCATGATGCATTGGCTAGGGCCATATGAGATAAAGTCTATCACAGATGGAGGTGTTGTATACCTAAAGTATTTAGCATGCAAGGAGATGCAAGGAATGGTGAATGGTAGTAAATTGAAACTGTATAGGGAAAATCGACCTACCAACCCTAAGTGATTGAAACACATAAGTTAGACTTGTACATATTGTATATAGTAGGAGTTAAAAGAAGTAAAAGAGAATAAAAAATGAATAAAATAAGAAAAAGGAATCAAAAAGTGGGAAAATAAGAAAAATCCAAAAAGACATAGGTAGATGGATAAGTAGTAGAAAAATAAGTTGAAGGATACAATGCACAAAAGAAGTTAGAAAAAAGTATGACAGAAACTGAAGACACTATGCGACATAAAAAAGATACAACATGCCAGATAAATAGGACAGAAGGAAAACACAACACGAGAGGATGAAAATTGGTCAGAAAAATAAAAAGGTGGTAAACAGAAAAGTGGGATACGATAGAGAATTAATGACATACATTATAAAATAAGGAAACTTGCAAATTAATCTTCATTGTGACTTAGAGAAGACGAAGAGTTAAGGAGAGAAAGTTGAGAAAACACACAGAGTGGACAGGTATCCCCAAGTTTTTAGCAACGATTCAGAGGAGTAGGGTTGAGAATTTACAGTATGGAGCCACCTAAGAATGGAGCACCAAGTTAGATGTCAAGGAGAACCTGTAGCAACACAAAATATCCATAGGAGCAAGTATCCGAAGTGGAAAACCCTAATCAACAAACATGATTCATAGATGTGGACATGATTACATCAGCAGAACTAGTTATCCCAACACGGATCAAAGAACAAGAGCATTTTGCTGAGTAGATGGGCGTGGATCCAAGGACTGCAGGAAAAAACCCCACAAAAACACAATAACTGGGTTTGGGAGTGCGATGACAGAAAAACAAAGACAATGCCACAAACAGAGGAACACGTGCAAGTAGAATATATTACAAGTGAAGTAGAATTAGATGAAGAGTGAGAAGAGGATGTGCACCAGGAAGCAGGGCCATCCATTGTGATGAAAAAAGGAAAGGGGAAACAACTAGTGCAGATGTCGCCATGTAAAAATGCATAAGTCATCATAACATTACCACGCATACCAGAAGGAGTGACAATTCCCCCTAATATTCTAGGATGTGTAGAAAGATTGAGGTATTCAGATCATGATGTAGCAGACATAGACAAATTTATGGAATTTGAATTGCAGGTATACATGGAAAGAAAAGGGATCAATGTATCAGGAGTTCCAATATTGGAACCAAAGCAGTGGATAAGATGCTTATACAACACAAGAATAATGAACTTACTGGAGATCCCTCACTTTGGACATGGAAAGGATGTGAATAATTGTGTCAAATATTTGTTGGAATTAGTACATCGACAAATTATATGGTTGGACAGGCCAGTCTTGATTGATGTTGACCTGATTAAAAAAATAATCGGTCTTCCCACACATGGTGAGAAACCTGCACAATATCTAGATGACAAAACTAAGGAGAAGAACTTAGCGGCATAAATGAATAAAACATATGGAACATTGAGAGGGTATAGAGGAATTATAATTAATAGAATCATTGAACTGACGACAAGACTGGAAACAAAGTTAATGGCATGAAAATTGCTAAGAAAATGTCACAAGGAGGGATCACTAGCAGGGGTGATCACAGGAGCCACGCAGTGTGCGAAGCGGACTCTACTTAGCTGGAGTCCATATTTGTTAAACATATTTTTGGATGATTTCTAGGATGCGCAATAATTAGGCATAGATTTCTACTATTCGTGGTTACTCATACTTCCAGCATTGGTAGGATGGAGACACCCCAAATACAACATTGTTTTCATAGAATCGGAAAGTGTCACACAATACAATATAAAACATTGTGGCATACATCAGTTGAAAGAGAAAGGAAGAACAACTCCAGTATATTTGTGACATATTTAGAGGAAATATAGGAAAATGTGGTCGAGACTTGGAGGATACCACCCGAAGTAGTGGAGGATCATAAGGATATAGAAAAATTCCAGGTATCAAGGCACAATGTATGGACTCAGGCGAAAAGGGATCCAAAGACAAATTAGCTGTAGATGAGATACTGCTTTACTAGTGAGGAAGTGCAATAGGACATGAAATAATGGCTAGATGAATGGAGAGTACCAATAAAATCAAATAAGGGGAAAAAAGGGAAACAATTAGATCAAGATGGAACGTCGCAAAAAATCAGTAGTCTGATAGCAAACATTAGAAAAGATGTTGAGCATGCACAAGATGTTGGAGGGAGAATGATAGTAAAGAAACCAAGACAACATAAGACCATTCCAAATCCAGTTGCGCAGGAGAAAGACCACACTAGAGCTACCAAAAGAGGAGAACAACAAAAGAAGAAGAAGAATGGAGGCACACATAAGGAAACAACTTTTCTCATGAGGAGGAACAAGGAGGAGGATACATCCCAAACATAGAGATACCTACAACTTCAGTGCAGACAAAGACTATGCCAAAGAAGAGAACTATGTTGCAGGCATGAGGATAAAGGAAAACAATGAAGGCACACAAAGATGTCTTAGAATTCACAATCACAAAAGATGACGTAGATATGGTATCATAAAAAGTATAATACCATGTAGCAGAGTCATGGGACAATGCAGAGAAGAAAAGAAAGAAGATCATACAGAAATTGTCAAAATTTAAGGAAACTTTGGCACAACTGCAACTAAGCGCATTACAACAGACAAAAAATGTGAAACCACAACAGACTGTGCAAGAATAGACAATCCCAACGTAGGAAACGATCCAGATAATAGATTCATGAAGCAAGAACTTTCATATCGCTAAGGATATGATGGAGTTGGACGAAGAAACAACACAGAAACTTATGAAGGATATTTCTCACCTGGAATTTGCATTGGCGAAGATCCCCATGAAGGCTACAAAATGCAAGTTAGCGTCGCACTGGAGGTCCAATCTAGCGCATGTGCAGATGTGACAAATTTACAAATAGAAAAGGACATAAAGGATACACTAAATATAACTCTCAAGGAAGTGTAGGTTGAGAAGGACCAAGAAAAGTAGTGCATTGGTTAGATAGAGGATCACATCAAAGAATTTTGTAAGTCAATTCTAAACAACGCATAAGAAGGGGAGCACTTACATACAGATAAAAAAATTGTACAAGTCAACACAACTGCTTAGGAGGCACTGTAATAGAAGGAAGAAAGTGTCAACACAACTGATTAGGAGTTGAAGCAGAAGAAAAATGCCATGAAAATTCAAAAGAGGATGAGAATCGTGTAGGAACTAAAGAATCTGCAGGAAAAAGTGAAGTCAATTCAGACATAGAAGAAGATGAGGCAGGCTCAACTGGAGCCATTACAGGAAGATGCATAGAATATTTTGACAGAAATTGATGCAACCAAGGGATAAATAGAAAATATTAAGTTGGAGGCTAAAGAGATGATGAAACAACATCTCACTGCATAGATTGTGGAGTATGTTGCAGAGAAGGGAACGCAAGTGAAGAATTGTGCTGAAGAGATTTTAGGTCGATTCCAGGAGTTGGAGAAGTCTTTCAAAGAGGAAAACACTAACTAAGTGGCTCGGGATGAGTCACAGGTAAGTGTTGGGGGCTTGTTGGAGCAGGCTATTTTGGGATACAACGCAAAAGACAAGGCAGGAAATTAAGGAATGGACCAAAGGAAGCAACACGTGCCAAGAAAGAAGGAGAAAGAAACACGAAATATGGAAAAGGAAGATGCACACTGAGAATTAAAGAGAATAAGTGCAAAGTCAAAGCAAGGAATGAAGACCAACCACATGAAGGAAGTTATTATGTGGACACGCCTAATCCACTAGGGTTAGGGTTTTGGGTTATGATGTAATGGGTTTTTACCTACCTTTTGTATTATAAATAAAGGATGTATGAGGTAGCTAGGGGAATAACTTATGTATGTGGAGAATCCCTTTTGAGAACCTTTTTAAGTTTTGAGTAACAGTAATTTTGTTGATTGAGAGTTGTGGAGCTCATGTTGTATCAGTTTTGGAGTCTTATGGAGTGTAACCAAGGGTTAGTTTGCAATATGTGGAACTTGGTGCGATGCTAGTCAGCCTCACACACCATTACTAAACCTATGATGTCATGCATGCAATGCCATATTTTGATGAAGAATAATAAGAAGAAAAATATCTTTGTGGGCGTAGCCTGGGGGGTGAACAATTGTAAAAAACTATGTCAATGTGCAGAATGTGTTCTTTATGTGTTGCAATGCTTATTATGTTGAATGAATAAATGAAAGTATGAATCTGTTGAGGTTATTTTGCAGCGCACACTAGATTGATTATGCATAATGAATGTTAAGGGTTGAATAAATGTTAGATTTGAATGATGGTATATTAGAATGAATGTTGAAGTAGAAGAAGAATAATATGCCTAACATTCCCATGATTTCCATCCCTTCCATGATTGTAGAAACTTGGGTCATGTAATCACCCATAACCCATATCGGGTGAGACTACGTTGTGCACTCTGTGCATAATGTTTCCTTTTGGTTTTCGAGAGGGGCCAATGGTTTCTAGGGTTTTGTTGGAGAACTAAGGTGGAACCCGGGTCATCCCATACATCCAACATTTGGTCTAGTACATACCATTGCATACATCAAAATACCAACTTCACTCGAATATGAAACACAAGACATGTCCTCCACCTATTCCTGTGTCTTGGGACATTGATCCACATATAACTTTACACCTACAAGAATAGTGACCCTGACCGGTTTACATTCCTGCATATTAAACCTCTGCGATATGGTTTTGACATATTTTCTATGATTTAACCAGAGTTTCCTATTTTCCCGATCTCTTTTAAATTCCATGCCCAAAATGAAATTTGTAGCACCAAGATCATTCATGTCAAAAGTATAGGACAACTGAGTTTTCACATCCTAGATAATCTCCTTGTTGTTTCCTATAAAGAACATGTCATCCACATACAAGACAAAATAAATCAAATGATCACCAACTAATTTGAAATACACACAATGATCCTCTTTTCTTCCTTTGAATCCAAGTCCCAACATATAAGTATCGAATTTTTGATACCACATCCTTGGTGATTGTTTTAAACCATACAAGGAATTTTTCATCTTGCATACCAACTCCTTCTTTCCCTTCACAACAAAGCCTTCTGGCTACTTCATGGAGATTTCTTCTTCCATATTCCCATGTAGGAATGTTGTCTTCACATCCATATGTTCTACTTAAAAATCAAATGTAGAAGAAACAAATAACAAAAATTTAATAGAGGTTAACTTGGCAACATCAGAAAAAATCTCACCAAAATAAATTCCCTCAACCTGGGATTAACCCTTTGCTACTAACTGAGCTTAGTATTTCTCCAGTTTTCCTTTTGCATTCAACCTCTTTTTAAATACCCATTTTTTGTTAATGGGATTTCTTCCATTCGACAACTCCACTAGATCCAGAGCCTCATTCTTATCCAAGGTTTCCATTTATTAGAACATGTCCTTTTTCCATAGTTTTCCATCCTTTGAATCCATTACCTCCCTAATAGTTCTAGGATCATCATCAGTAATAGACAAAGAATTTTTTTAATGGAAATCAGGTGGAGTATACATTTCCGGTATCCTCTTTTCTCAAACTGATCTCCTAAATACTAGAGTATGAGGATATTTTTCTTCTGATTCATGTTCTTCTGGATAGTCTGATTCATCATCCTTTAAATCTAACTCTTTATTCTATGGTTCTTATTTACTTGGTATGAATTCCTATTTGACAACATCTTTCATTTTTCTAAATACCACATCTTGACTATACACAATTTTCTTAGTTTCTGGGTTCCAAAGCCTATAACCTTTGAGACCATATTTATACCCAATAAATATACATCCTTCTTATCTAGCTTACTCCTGTTTTCCTTTGGAACATGAACATAGACCTCACAACCAAATACCTTGATATGTGTGAGAGAGGATTTCCTACCAATCCATACCTCATGTGGATTCTTGTCATCCAGTGCTTATGTGGGTGATCGATTGACTAGGTAACATGCAATACACATTGCCTCTACCCAGAATTATTTCCCTAACCCGACACCATTGAGCATGCACCTTGATTTTTCCATTAGTGTCATGTTCATCATTTATGCAAATCCATTTTGATGAGGTGTATAAGGAGTAGTCTTCTTCCTTTCTATACCACATTTCTTGTAGAATTCTTCAAATTCATTACCGTATAACTCTCCATCATTATCCATCCTCAACACCTTAATTATTTTCTCTATTTGATACTCAAGAAGAGACTTAAAATATTTAAACCTGTTAGAGTCTCCATACTCTTCCTGAGGAAATCTATCCAAGCATTCCTCTAGAAGTCATCTATAGATGAGATATAGTACATAGATTTTCCCAATGATGGAATCGACACATGTCCAAACACATCACTGCGCACTGGCTATAAAATTCTTTCTTCCCTCCTTGCACCAGAAGGGAATCATATCTGATTCTGATTCCCATATATACAACGTTCACAGAAATCAAAATCCAGGATAAAATAGACATACGTTCAACCATAACTTTATCATGTAGTAGTCAAAGACCCTTCTCTTTGATATGCCCCAGTCTTTGATGCTACAACATAACATTTTCTATAGAGACTGTAGGAGTTTTTTCTTCTTCATATTCAATATCAGGAAAAATGGTACTATTACACCCATCATAATAGTGATTCCTTGCAACTTATACATAGTTCCAATCTGAACTCCCTTTAATAACACCATTTATCCTTAACCCATCCTCCAGGTTTCTTTTTCAAATACTATTTTTACCCCTGCATCGTCCATTTTTCTTACATAAATCAAATTTTTGGCTAATCATGGGATGTGCATAACACCAAGAAGTGTTCTAATCCTTCCATCTATCAACCTGAACTTGAATTTTTCTATTCCTATGATTCTGGATGTTGAGTCATCACCTAAGAAAACATTACCTCCATCATACCTTTCATATTCATAGAACCACTCCCTATGAGGAGTCATATGAAAGGATGCACCTGAGTCAACCAACCATGCCTCATTATCTGCATGTGTGATTAAAGAATCCAAGTACACATCCCCTCCTTCTTCCTTGGAGGTATTTTCTTCTGTAAAAGGATCATCTTCAGATCCCTTCACTCTCTCAATGTTTCTGGATCTACATTTATTTTTTTAGTGCCCTTCTTTTCCACATCTCCAACATACATTCACAAATTTTTTGGGAGATTTAGATCTACCCTTAGACTTAGATCTCCAACTTGAGGATTTAGTTCTATTTCTATCCCGGGAGTGTCCTCTTGCAAATAATTCATTTGTTCTCTATCCTTCCATGTTATTCCTTCTCATCCCCTCTAACAACAAGGATGAGACCACATAATCAAAACTCAAGGTATTTTTATTACTACCCCTGGCCACAACTAGACTATCCCATAAGTCTAGAAAAGTGCACAGTAAACTGATACACTTATCTTCATCTGAAATTTTAATCTCAATAGATAATAACTGACTTACCATAGTATTGAAGGCATTCAAATGCTATGTCACTGAGTCTCCATCTCTCATCCTTAGGTTATACAACTTCTTCCATAGGAGAAATTTATTTACCCGAGACTTAGACTGATGCAAATTCCCCAACTTATCCCATAAATCCTTGGTTGTATCTTCCCTTGACACATTTAGTAATACTAAACTTGAGAAACACAATCAGATTGTGCTCTTCGCCTTCCAATCCAAATTTTTCCAGTCATCTGTTGATGTTATTGTAGGTGCAGTACCTAGATCCATTGATCTCTATCTACCAACAGATCTTCCATCTTGAGCTTCCACAACTCAAAAAAATTCCCATTAAATTTATCGATCTCTATTTTTGAACTAATCACCATTTCTTTTCACTTGAAGAAACAATACCGTCGATCTCCCACTGTAACAAGGCTTATCACAGTCTTCAGCCAAACCCCTAACCACAAAGGCATGCCCGTGAAGCCAAAAATTCCTATGATACTAAATGTAGATTTTAACCTTGTACAATTATTTACTACAAATAGATTTTCAATAAAAGAACATAAAATATACAATGGAAAATACACATATTACCTAGAGATTTTTCCCTTGGAAACTCAAACCGGGAAAACCAACACATTCTATATCCATTCACTTCATACATTGTTTACAATACAATATACATATAGGATCTTGTAGTATCAAAAACCCTAATCCAATAAATCAGATTAGTCAACAACCCTAATTCCTTAACCAGAAACAAAAAACCATAGGTTAAAACCATGTGATGAAAAACCGCCCAAAAATGGATGCAAAAAACCGACAATTTTTTTTGCAAAGAATATAACACATACCCAACACATGTCTTCCTCTTTTGGACCTTGTTTTAACTCCAAGCCCTATAAATTTGCATAAGAACATGATTTTTTATTCTTCCATGCAATTAAATTAAATTGTTAACAATATATTATTTGGATGCAATTGATTTTTTTATACTTATAATTCATACGACCAGTTTTGAGTAACTACCCAGGATACGTTTGTATTGCCCATGTTTTTCTATTCTAGCCTTGGTGGCTTTGGATGTGTCTCGGAGTCTATATTGAAAAGTTTCAAATACATAATTAGATGTCAAAATGATGATAAAGCATCATAATTTCATTATTAGAAGTGTCACATACCTTCCTGAGATGGGTGGTGTATTTCCTTCTTTTCAGAGAATCTTCTCCTTTGCGTCTTCATGTAGGGCCTTCCACTCCCTCTCAATAATAATTCGAGGACACTCATACTTAGGTTTATTTTGTAGATGAACCCTATATTGGTCTCGTAGATATTTCAAATATGCACCTTCTTTTGAGGAGACACTAGATTTGTTGAAGGAACCCTCATAGAACAAGCCAACCAACTTGTTAATGAGTTCAATTTTTAACTTGGAACTTTGGGAGTTCCACCTTCTACGTATGGTGGGCCCAGAGATATTCAAGGTCTGGTTATTCATGCATTTATTTGTTAGGAACCAAATATTAATATAGCATAGAAAAACCTCAGAATAAGTACTCAACACCTCGAAAAATAAATAATTTCAGATAATAAGCCTCTTCGAGGGGGCAGGCTCATTTTACCCCACATAAATGTTCAAGTACAAGATGATTCCAAATGAAAATGTCTCCTTGGTATATATAGGAGACTAGGAGGTATAATTACAACTAATGGAATAAAACCGACATAAATAAAATAACATTACTAATGTAATATGCCCACTAGTGGGGGTAATGAGCCAATATTAAAGCTTAACATGCCCCTCCCTTGAGACAAGTGTTGTCACTTATGGCAGGTAGCTCTAAATCTTACTATGGACTCATCTTCCCAAGTGGAATCTTGACCCGATAGTTTCCTCCATTTAATGAGATACTCTTAAGAAGGATCTGTTCTATCAACGGTGAATTCTTGTGTAATTATTGGAGCTTGAATCCAATATGATTTTTCCTTCAGTTTACGGAAATATAGTTGAGCTGGGATATTTTAAGCCTATGAATAGCCTTCTTTAAGCATGAAACATGGGTGTACTCGCGAAGATGCAAGCAGCTCAATTTGTATGCCATAGTACAATTATTTTGCAACACCTTATAAAGGGCCATAGTACTGAGTAATTTATTATCCTTCTTGGCTTGCAGCAGGGACATCTGTTTGTGGTTGTAGTCTTAAAACACCCAATCTACTTCAAAACTTCTTTTCCTACGATGTTGATCTACTTGCTGTTTCATCTTGGGTCACGTACCGTAATAGGGTTGTCCTTAAGATTTGGAGGGAGAACTTGTTGTTGATTCTAAATGTGATATTCCACTTCTTTAACCTTAGATTTTTATTTTATAGATGAAGTGATGGAAGGAGGGTGGTATCCATGGGTGCATAAATGTCATTTTGTTGGAGTATGAAGAGTTTTGCTTACCACCACCAGGGGTAACCATTTGAACCATTGTGTTTTGTTTTTGCTCAGGAGACGAAACAGCAGAAGGTAGCCTTCCAGTCAGTTGTTCACTATCTCGGTTTGTCCATCGGATTGAAGATGATAGGATGAGATATGAACCAATTAGTACCTAAACAAGAAATAATTCTATCCAAAAATGTCTGTGAAGATGGGATCTCTATCGCCACAATATTAATCTTTGGGCTTCCATGTAGTTTTTGATCTGTCTCCATGAATGTGGTAGCAACTTTGCTAGCTTTGAAGGGATGAGGAGAGTGCACAAAGTTTCGCGTGCCCAATTAGTTTATAAAAAATCACCATAATGACACTCTTGCTAACCCGATAACTTGTGATGAATCCATGAAACCTTCTCCTAGCAGCTGGTGGGATGGACAATGGTTTCAAATACACGGGAATTGTTTCCACCTTATTTTTGTTGGAAAACCAAACGTTATACCACAAACCCTTGAACATCGATTCAAAGGCCATCCCAAAAATCCTTCTTGACTCTATGGTAGGTTTCAAAATTCTCAAGTGCCCTCGTCTTTGGAGAGGTGTGAAATTCAATAGTACCTTTTGTTTGAGTTGGGAGTTATTACATAAATATAAGCGATCTTTGTACCATAAGTGAATCATTTTTCCAGCCAAATGTGTATCTGATGCACTGGAATCACATTGCAACCTTTGAATGAGAGTCCACACTTTTTCATCATTCTTCCATTCATTCCTAATCACGATGATCTGAACGAAGATCAATTTTGTGAAATAGGTGTGCTCCATGTAGTTCATCTAACAATTCATCAATGGCCAGAATGGGAAAATTATATTTTATAGTGAACTTGTTGAGCTCTCTATAATATGGATACATATGCGCCATGATCTATATTTCTTGAATACCATTACCAGTGTGGTGAGAACATGGCTAGGTCCTAATAATTTCCTATAACATTTCTTCAACCAATGTGACTCAATTTCACTCTTACGGTAAGGGGTATCTGTGGCTTGATGTTGGGAGGAGCGGCTCAGTGGGTAATTTCATGATCATGATTTCAGTGGGTGGAAGACCTTTGGGAATATCTTCCAAATGATACTTTGGAATGCTTGTCAATGATCCTTGATCTTGAGGGAATAGATGGCTTAGATGTTTGAACATCTGGTAAGCATAGTTATTGAAATGTGCCTTGATGCACCTTTTTTAGTAATTTTTCATGCTATTAGAGATTATCACCTTATTGAGTTTCCACTGTGATACCTCTTAACTCAATTTCTTTCCTTCAATGAAAATTTCATGAAAGTTCTTGAGAATTAAAAGCCACTATTCTAATGATTGTAACCATTGGATTCTAGTACAACATCACCACTTTTCCTACCCATGGGTATAAAATCATTGGACTATTCATTACATATTCCTATAGTAATATTAGTCTTGAATTTTACTAAGAAATTGATAGTTCCTCCATCTACAATCATTACCTTGGAAACTTTGTATTTGGATATACAAAGCAATTGAGCTTTGGCTAATTCCTGATGAATGAAATTATGATCTTGCCAGAATCAATTAGGACTATTACCTTTTTCTTTTTGATGTATCCTTGATATTGAGGGTTTGAGTGCTGATTCCAGCCAATGCATTTTATGTGTTATCATGGAGTCAACTCTTTAGCTGAAATTGCTTCTACATTTTCATCTTGAGATGGTTCTTGTTCTTGTTCTTCTTCTCTTCTGATATGTAGAGATAATTTCTTCTCACCACACTTATGTGCTTATTGTACTTGTTTCTGAATTAAAGCATAACCTTTTTCTTTCTTTCCTCAATTGTTGAGGTGTCAACCTTGTAGGTTGAGTGTTTTAGAAGGAGAATTGTTCTTTCTATAGATGTTAGGATTGGTCCTTCTAGTAGCCATGGCCATATTTTACTTTCAACATTTCTTTCCACATAAATGGGTATTCTCCAATTATTTGGGTTCCCAAGGAGAACCTCATGTTGAATGTTATCCTTTAAATTTCCCTATGAATACATCAATCAAGTGCTCATTTGGAATATATGTTGCTTATATTCAATCTTTGGAAGTTCTCAATGTGCTTAGTAAGCGAACCCTTTTGCTTGAGATTTATCAATTGACTAAAGAAGGTATTACTCCTTGTATCCTCATGAGTGTGCTATCATTCTTCTGTGAAATTGTCCAAGTGGCAGTGATTTTCGAGAACAAAACCATCGATAACATAAAAATTGATTGGGTTCTAAATATAAAGAGACAGTGTGTACCTTTGTGTATGTGGCACGTTATGTAGATCAAAGAATTGTTCATTTGAAGGCTATCCATGTGATTGGGTCTTGCCATGAAACTTCCTCATATCGTCTTAGGAATGTGGTTGGTATTCAACCCAAAGTTGGAGTTTCTCCATTATTGATTCACCTTCCTTGTGTCCTCATCATTAATTTCATGGGATGCATTTTTCACTTTCGGGTGTCTTCTGTTACAAGAAATTTTCAATACTTCCATGATCTCTCTTTTTAAACCATCCATCTTTGCCTCCAACTTAGCTTCCATCTCTTGTAGTTCATCTTTTGTTACTATATTCCTTGTAAATCATTTATGTCCCTACACATTTCTTCACCTTCATCAGAGTCCAAGTAGAGAGGGATTGTCGGAGGCTTATTTGGTGTAAGAAGTTCCTGGGTGGCATGTTGGCCAAGTATCACTTTTGAACCTTGATTTTTGAGGGGTGAATTTACGCTAGACAATCTTTGTTCTATTGTATCTCCCATGTTTGGCCCTTATGGGTATGAAACTTTATTTTTATGTAGTTCTCGATATTTCTTGTTGCAATGCCACAAGTTTGATCCAAATTGGATATTGCCAAGTGGAATTATGGTAACTTCCCATTCTGATTTTTAGCCTTTCTAGGATATCTCACTTATATAGCATTCCCAACACAAAATAATTGATACAAAATTCAGAAAACTTGTACCAAAATAACGGTACATTTACTATCAATGAAACGATCCCACTCAATTTAGGATACTCTAGGAAAAGTTATGATTGTTTACTTGGAACACCTTCTTGAAGCTAGTCAATGGGACTAGTTCGATACCCTATCTTCCATAGGGTTTATCTGAAATGTAAGATGACCCAGATAATGAAAGTTTTACCAAAACTACCTTGCAATGTTTTTGAAGACCAGCCTCGAGTTTGGGGTCTAAAACATTTACAGAGAGAAAAGATTTTATAGTGAAAATTCCACAATGACTAGGTTCGAGGATGATTCCAGAACCCTATATTCTATAGGATGTATCTCAGTATAAGGCATCAGGAGATGAATGTTTAACCCAATGTACCTTGATCTGTCTACTAAATATAGTCCAAGCCGTTCATACAGCGTTGTAGAAAACAAGTTATAGCCCGAAAATTCAAGGTGTCTCATATGGCAATGGCTAAGACCTTGAGCTCTTAAACCATGTTAGGAACCAAATATCAATATAGCATAGAAAACCTCGAATAAGTACTCAGCATGTGAAAAGAGATAATTTCAGATAATAAACCTCTTTGAAACTCCTTTACCCTACATAAATGTTCAAGTATAAGATGATTCAAATGAAAATGTCTCCTTGGTATATATGGGAGACTAGGAGGTATAATTACAACTAATGGAATAAGACAACATAAATAAAATAGCATTACTAATGTAATATTCTCCAATTAAGAATTGTGGGCCAATAGTGGGGGCTTAACATTATTCCTATGATATCATTAGTTTAAAGTAATCACACATTATACGTAAATTTCAATATTGATTGTACATAATAATTAAATAACATCTTAAATACCTGGAAGATTATTTATTTTCATATGGATGAGCTCATCATTTACAAAAAATGAAACTGGTAGTGTTCCTATGCTAGTGACATGGGAAGATCTAGGAAATAATCCTTCAAAATGTGCAAATCCATGCTATGCATCAACATCATCAGGAAATAATCCTTCAAAATGTGCAAATCCATGCTCTGCATCCACATCATCTCGTGCACATTCTAGCATGTGATCGTCAAGGCCAGGTGTAGTGCCGACATCAACCTTGGGGGGTGTATTGGTATGAGTGAATGGTGTGTCAATATGATTCTATGTCTATGTAGCAATGGCGTTGGTACCAACACCGGTCTCCGTAGGAACATCCCGAGGATCAAAATCCTACAAAAACTCCTGTAAAAATAAAGAGTTTTTTATAAAGGACTTGTAAGAGTCTAAAAATTAAAATCCAAAATAAATAAATGGGATAAATAAATATATTTCTTACCCCATAGAGATGATTTTTTTCCATCAAGGATTTCATTCTTTCCTTTATCTCTTGTGTCTGTAGCTGAATCTGAATCAAAGAAGTGAGTTCGATGTTTGGTTTTCTCATAAGATTCCTTATTGTTTGGACTGGGTTAGTGGATGAATAAATTTGTTTATCAGTAAGCTCTTCCTCTTTAGTATCTATGGACTACTCTAAGTATGTTTCCTTCCCCCTGTCACCCTGGGACAATGGTGTTTCCAACAAAGCAATGTGAATATAATAATTAGAAAAAATTGAAGAAAAGCAAATGTATGTGAAACAAAGTTAGTTCATGAATAAGCATGGGGAAAAAATATAAAAAATGGTTTTGTTGGCCAAATGGATTCAAAGAAAAGGAATAATAACATGGTGCCTAGAAATATTGGTGTAATCATGTGATGTGGTAATTTCCTCCTATCTCATAATTACCCATACATCTTACTATCCATTATTATTTCATTGACTTGTATATCAAAAGTTGTTGAAAATTGACTCTTGGTCTTGTTCCCCAAACTATTTATGAAAACCATGTTATGTTATTGTACCCACAATTTATGCTACCCATCAATGCAAGTGGAAACATGCATGATAAGGCCCAAGCATATTCATTCCTCATTAATATGTTATGATTGAAATATATGAAAAGTATGTTCAAATACATGGAGTAATCCATAAAAGTATCAATGTGGGTTGTTTTAGATAGGTGGAGGTGGAACCTATTGCTACATGAACATATACAATTATATCAATTTATGGTTCAAAAGTTGCCAAATCAAATAAAACGAATGGACATAGATTTAATAGAGAAGAGCTATTGGAAGTAGATTCATTGCAGGTAGGCTTGCATCAAAAGGTGAGAGCCATGTATTCTGAAGGTTGATTGGTATTGCTTTAATTGTCTATATGTATCTTATTTTAGTGGATGATTTACTTGTAATAAACATAACATAAAAATATTTACAACTTTGATGAGTGATCCTAATGTGGTAGCAAACGAAGGATCGGTAATATCATTAAATGTCTTGCCATATGAGTTTTTAGTTATAGTTTATAGGATCATATTGAAGACAGTGTATGTTTCTTGCCTTGTCTTGGAAAATCTTGATGAGAAAGATGTTGAAACACGTGTTGGTGTTGTTCATGAACTAACAATAGTTTATGAAACATTGACTGGTGTAGCTATAGACTCCACTCCGAGTGTTCCAACTAGTGAGGAGTCTCTATTAGATGTCATAAAAAATGTTGTTGTGGATTGTTTATTTAAAGCTCCTAAATGCTATTCAGTTCAAAATAGAGGTGATGTGGGTTCTTGGGTATGGAAAGATACCATGGAGACTCTTGAAAAAATACTCTTACATTATTTGTCAAAGTCTGACTATATCTTTTGGCCATGGAATAAATGTGACACAATCATATACTTTAAATGAGGGTTTTATAAGTAGTATACAATGACCTCATGGGTTCTAGTTTGTGATGTATGGTACTTGGAACCAAAAAATCTACAAACCAATGAGACAAAACCTTATGATGTGTTATTAAATATGGAAAACAAAACCATTTTTTATATGAAAGTTATTGAACATTATTTTGTTAATTCTAATTGAGACACAAAAAAGGGCTAGTGCCCTTCGACCCTGATCACCCTGACACATTATAAGAACCATGATGTATTAAAACGTTTCCTTAACTTACAATATGCATGACAGTATATTACATTAAATGATAATCATAAAATATAAGAGTCGTTACTTATAGGTTGGGTAAAATAATATACATACCACCCTCATAATAACAACATTTGTACCTACTTGATTCAAATTGTAATCAATGAAAAACTCTTCCCCTGCAACTATTGATTTTATTGCAAATATGAATACATGGTTTCCTTCATGCCCCTCAAATATGAAATTGGGTTTCTTATTTGTGGTCACGAGTCATGTACTATTTATAAACACTGCAATATTCCCCAGTTATTTTGGCCTTCCATAAATATACATAGATCCTCCTTTATTTTGATCATTGTCTTTTAGATGTATATAATTTTCAGCCACACCATATATTCACATACTTTTTATATATTGGACTAGGCGTATCTAATATTTTTAGATGTAACATGGTCCCACATACTCCATCAATTCAATTATTCTGTCGTAACATACCTTTATGCCATCTATGGAAAATAGCCCCAAACCATGTAATGACGATGGAGCAATGCAGTATATCCTTTCATTGACACAAAAATTGGTGTTTATTTGAGGAATATCCTTGGGTACCCATCGTTTCATTAGATGTTTGTACCTCAAGGTCACCTTGATAATGTCTATGCTCTCATCATCATAAGAACATGACCCCCCTTTAGCAAGAAAAAATTGCATGCGTCTATGGAGTTTTATTTTGATCTTCAAATACCTGTTTGGTTGTACATCCTATAACACTCCATCAAATGAGATAAACAATTAGTGAGTGTCATAAGGACTATGATGAAATGTAGTTAGGAAACCACAAGAACATAATAGTACAAGTGACTTTTGTTGTTACAATAAAATTCTCAACCCACTAATTTTTTTGCAATATTAAGAATAGAATAATACAAGTGAGTTCATGCTTCATGGATTGACATAGACCATAATTAGAAAACATATACCATAGATAGAAAACATCTAGTTAGATAAAACCCAAGCATGTTTTTTTTTTATGGTTCCGTGGAAGGATTAGGAGTAGGAACCAATAATTATGCTAAATTTATGGTCTTACAATTTCTCTTGAAATATTCTCTATAGAAAATGTTAATAAAATCCAAATCTTTGAAGACTTCAATTTAGTTATCAATTGGATAAAGACTCAATTCAATTAATTAATATAAATGTCAAGCCTATTGTTAATCAGTGGAAAATGGTGGCAAGTTCCTTTGAAGCTAAACAAGGAAGATGATGCCTTTTCAAATGGAGATAATTAAAGGTCAAGGGATTTTTAGTGGTGAAAATGTAATACTTGGGGGTGAACTAAATTTTACAGGCATTCCTCAAGAAGTATGGGGAGAAACAACTAGACAATATTCTTTTAGGCATTATTTTCTGCATTTTTTTGAGGATGTGAAATTGGTAGATTTGGAGCCTGTCAAGTTGGTCCCATCCCAGAGATGTTGAAGAAGAGGCAGGGATGATATTTCAAAAGGGTTGGATCATTTCCTAGTTGCAGAGGATGTTCTTGATTTAAATGCAAGTGTAAGTCATCGATGGTGTAGGAAAGCCAATATGATTGTCTCCTGATATTACTCTCAAATGATGTTAGGGACTTAACCTCCCTAACCCCTCACATAGGTAGAATAATATAATTCCATGTAATAAAGGAGAATATTAATAAGGCTTAGCAATGAGGAAGAATAAGTCAAATGTAAGAAGACCTAATAGAATCTTTCGCTTCTAGAAGGATCTTCCTCTAGATTTTTCTTTTGGATAGATAAATTTAGTATAAATAGAATTAGAGGGTATGAGAAATCTGGTCTTGGATATTATTGTAATAGAGCTCTACTCTACTGGAGGTTTCCCCCTCGAAGAGGAAAGTGAATATTTCTATCAGTAATCAAAGTTATCTTTCTAGTGTTATTCTGGTATTATTCTGGTATTGTTGTGGCTATATCATTGTTTCTATGCCATTTCTAGCTAAAATATTTCTGTTCTGCATACTATTTTATATTGGAATACTACAAGTGGTATCAAAGCACCTTCCTCGACAGAAAATTGTGGTTTAATTTTTTTTCAAGGTAGAGACATATTATGGAATCTTAAAGCTACATATATCTATCGTTACACGCATAAACCTATGGTCGGGGAGTCATACACACAGGAAATACGAGTGGTACTTAAGCACACATCTATTGGCCACCCTTGTAACCCCTGTTGGTGCCCCTTCGAGTGGTAGCGCATCAAATAGAACCTATATATAGATTGGCCTATATCTCCTAAATCCCTCCATAGATAAAATGATCGGTCTCCTAAATGCTATAGTTCCATCGGGAGCAACACTCGAGAAGATACTCTCTAGTACCTGGGTAGTCGAGTAGTACGGCTAAGGGCACGATCTAGTCTCCATAGTTGGTGCCCTGAAATATTGGGCTGAGTAATATTGTTGGACCCCACACGTATATCAGAGAGCTATAGAATAGGGAAAACCCTTGTCTATAGAAACCATAGATATACCACCCCTGGGGATGGAAACAAAAAAATGGATCATACAAGATCTATTTTCGTGCAATTGTGCCTTATGCATTATGGTTGTGAAATTAATATACATTTATTCCTATTAAGAATTTGGGAATTTTGTCACTGCAGTATTATTCAAGATGGAGTATAAATCCATAGGAGAAAGAAAAAATAAATTATAGTGGTCCCACTGTCACACTTATTTGGTACCTATCCCACTGGGTTCCTCTCTTCGCCCTGATTCCAGTGATACCTATCATTTTTAACAGAATTTTTTTGTGGACACAACCCTTTTCCGACACCCTTATTTGGATCTTATCCCTTTGGATCCCCCTTTTCATCCTGATTGTGGTGGTACCTATCATTTTACACCCTTCTTCCCTGTGGTCCCACCCACCCCTCCAGACCCATTTTATTTCCCCTATACCATTTGCCTGCTCATTTTTCCAAATGACTACCACACGAGCCTAATAAATCAATGCCTTGATTGCTGACACCCACCAAAATAAGGAAGACATAAAAACTATCATTGCCAACCTTAGCTCAATCAATTAAACTATTGATATCCTCAAAGAGCAGTGTTCCCACATAAAAGACCTCAAATGCCTCAATGAACACTTCCTAGGTCGTTCCCATAACCCTTCCTCTTATGAAGGATGACCATGACTCTTCCCATTACCAAGGTCCTCATACTAACCACTTTTCCCGAGACCTCCACCCTCCCATAATTGAGGTGAACAAATTTGATGGATTAGATCCTATAGTATAGGTCAACCAAATGTAACATTATTTCTCTTTGCATGGAATTAATGATGATTTATCCAAGCTTCATTATGGTGTCCTACATCTAGATACAAAATGATGGAAATGGTGGAAATCGAGAAAAAAGGCACACCAAGGGTATCTTGCTTGGACATAGTTTGTGGTCGAACTTTATGACTGCTTTGACTCTGACACCCACCATTTAGGTCATTTTACCAAGTTAAATCATTCTAGGATAATGGAAAACTTTATTTTCTCATTTGAGCACTTGGAGTTTAGAACGGAGGGCGTTTCAGATTCTTTCTTTAGAGAATGCTTTATCAATGGCCTCAAAGATGAAATTTTTCCCCATGTTCTCATGGAATTCCCCCAGACTTGGTTGGAAGCTACTCAATGAGCCAAGGAATCCCAACATATTGTATCCTCCTAGACCCGCAAACCCTCCTTTACTCCTCTCCCTAAACCCACCAATTTTCCCCCTCTTGCAAATCCCCTCAAGATCCAGAAATTAACCAGGGATGAAATGGTTGAACGTCAACTCAAGGGTCTTTGTTATAATTGTGATGACAAATATTTTCCTGGGCACAAGTGTATGAAACTAAATCTTTTTGTGGTTGTGAATGAGGATATTTCTGAAGAAGATATTGTTGTTCTGCCTGTGGAGGAACTACCATCGCCATCTAACCTCACCCCACCCTCTGATCCACCATACGTTGACCCGGTGATTTCACTTAATTCCCTCATTGGATTCTCTGCTCCTAGACTCTCAAATAAACTGGTTACATAAAAAATAGTAAAGTCATCATCCTTGTGGACAGTGGTAGCACCCATAACTATATTCATCGCTGCATTTCCCAAGAAGTCAATTTTTACATCCGTGCCATAAATAACATAAATGATTTTAGGGGCCAAATTTCATAAATGGGCTAATTTTCCATGATTTTTCCCCAAAAGAGATTCGCCAATTTCCATTTTTCCTAAAAACGATTCACCCAAATTCCATAGAATAAAATTATTTTACCTTAAAAATAGCCAAAATGTTATAGAAACTATATAAAATCCTTAGAAATTTGAAATTTTTTACAAATCTATCGCAAAACATTTTACATTTTGCATATTAAGGACTAGTAAGATTATCCTAGGTTTCTACATTTCAATATAAATTTCCATCCTTAAAATCATCCATGATCAATAATTTTCAAATCATGATTTCCAATGGTGGTTCCATGAAATGTGGGGGACGATGTGAAAATGTGTGACTCCAAATTGGTGAGTATCACCTGAAATCCCATATGTTTGCTATATACATGGGTGGTTGTGACATTGTTCTTGGTGCTGAATGGTTACACACTCTAGGCCCCATTCTTATGGATTTTAAGGACTTAACCATGCAATTCCAACAGGAGGGACAACATTATAAGTTCCAAGGCATCACAACAAGATCCCCTGATATCATCAGTTCCCATCACATGGAAAAGGTCCTCAAAAAAGGTCATTTAGGAATTATATCCCAAATCCACTCCAATCATGCTATTGAGACACCTTCTATGCATCCCGGCCTCCAATCTATCCTTTTTCGCTACCAAGTTGTTTTTACCGCCAGCAAAGAAATTCCCCCTTCCCGTGGAGTCCATGATCATTCCATCCCTCTCATCTCGAAGAGTCTTCCTCCCAATGTTTGTCCTTATTGTCATCCTTTTGCCCAGAAGAATGAAATTGAGAAAATTGTTCATGAATTACTAGAAACCGGTGTTATCTATCCCATTACTAGCCCCTATTCTTCCTCTCTGGTTATGATACTCAAGAAAGAAGGTACTTGGTGCATGTGTCCTGATTTACACGCCCTCAACAAACTCACAATCAAAGAAAAATTCCCCATTACCGTCATTGATGACCTCTTGGATGAATTGAGTGGTGCTTAGTACTTCACCAAATTGGATCTACGTTCTGGCTACCAATAGATCCATATGAAATAAGAATACATTCCCAAGACTGCATTTCACACTCATGAGGGTCATTATGAATTCTTGGTAATTCCCTTTGGATTATGTAATTATCCTTCCACTTTCCAAAGTCTTATGAATCATGCATTCTGTCTTTTTCTCCGTCATTTTGTCTTAGTTTTCTTTGTTGATATTCTCATCTATAGTAAAACTTAGCCATCCCATATCTCCCATGTGAATCAAGTTCTCCATCTACTCTCTAAGCACCAAAGTTTCCTCAAACAATATAAATGTTCCTTTGGTGCCTTAGAAGTGGAATACCTAGGTCATATTGTTGGCAAGGATGTTTTCCAAGTGGATCCTAAGAAAATTGAATCTATGCAAGATTGGCTCACCCTAAAACTCTTAAAAGATTTCATTCTTTTCTGGGTTTAACGGGATATTATAGGAAGTTTGTTTATAATTATGGAAAGATTGCATCTCCTCTCACTTTCCTCCTTAAAAATAATGATTTCACTTGGACTTTAGGTGTAGATCATGCCTTCCAAGCCTTGAAATATGTTATGTGCTAGACCCCTGTCCTAACCCTCCCAGACTTCAAAAATACATTCATATTGGAATGTGATTCTTCCAGGAAAGGAATTAGAGCCATTCTCATGCAAGATGGCATGCCCTTGGCCTTCACTAGCAAACAACTTTCAGAGTGACATTTGGGCCAATCCATTTATGAAAAGGAAATGTTAGCTATTCTGCATGATGTGGATCTCGAGCGTCCTTATTTATTGGGTCAATGATTCAAAATAAAAAATTATCATCAGAGTCTCAAGTATTTCCTGGAACAACAAATTTCATCCCTAGCGCAACAAAAATGGGTGACCAAGATATTTGGCTATGATTATGAGATCATTTACAAGAAGGGAAAGGAAAATGTAGTGGTCGATGCTCTGTCCCAGAAATATGAAGAAGACATGTCCCTTTTCTCCCTCTCCTTCATTGTACCATATTGGCTCCAAGATGTTCATCAGGAATGGCTACAAGACCCCAAAATTTCTATCCTGCTCCCCCAATTGCAACACAATTCTTCAGTTTCTCCAGGGTAATCTTGGCATAATGAAGAGCTTCACTACAAAGGTCGTTTGTATTTATGCAAGCAATACCAACTTAAATCCATAGTTATTTCTGAACTTCATGCCTCACCCAAAACCATGCTGATCCATGTGGATATCTATGGCCACCCTCCTATTCCACGAGCTCAAAAAATAGTTTTCCATCTTGGCAGTTTTTCGGGTTCCAAACTTTCTGGGTCGTTTTGAGGCCCTAAAGGATGATTTTTGGGGATTTGGGGCCCAGGTGACTACCAAAGGTACGAACTTGGGCCAGTCCAAAATATTTCTTCTCAGTTAGGCCTTTCCAACGGTGCATTGAACGCCCCAAATGAAGATTGTATGAAAAATTTACGCCCTCGGGAAGTTGACGTATCAACTACCCCCATCAAGGCCTGCAAACCTCTTGGATTTTCATCTTCCGGCGTTAGGGTTTTTTATTTTGCTTATGTTAAAAATGCCTTTGGAGCCTCATTGTAACAATCATATTCTTGCAAATGATAGTAGCTATCACATCGCTTCTCAGAGATAAGTTGTCACCATTCTAGCAGGTCTTTCACTCTGTATTTTTACAGTTCTGTACATTTCCGACATTAATAGAAATTGTGTATTATTGTATATCTATGTTTATATCTATGATATATTTATGTT
>SNQJ01S0002677.1:23492-53076 GCA_010110895.2 Picea sitchensis
TCGTGTCACCTTCCAATGAATACATGAACATTTTCATCAATATATCTTCATGATGGATGTCAAGTTACTGCATCAAAGCATGAAATTCATGAACATGCTCAAAAGGGTTGTCATCATCACCTTCATAAAATCTGGGCAGCAGATCTTGCCATTCATCAATTTGAGGCACAAGATGTGGATAACCATCTATGGCTGAGAAATTGAGCGGGGAAAACATCTTGGCCAGGATAGCATTCATAGCCATTTGATTTTTCTCATCCCCGGTGGAGTCACCAACATATTCTGAACAATGGAGTCTCCATGGTGAATGTACAATCTTGAAGGTGTCCAACTTCAGTCACCATCTAAAGCTGGAGCTGTGCATTGTCGTTCTTCCCAGGGAGATTTTCAATCTTCTCAAATCTGTCCCCGGCAACAATGCCGATTATGTTATCAATCCAAGAGTTACTCCCAGACTGCAAATGAGAGTAATCTTGGTAACATAGAAATGTAAATGGATTTAAATAGTTTGAATAGGTGGATCAACAAGAGGAGAGTAAAAAGGAGGGCATCAGACTGCTGCAAATACATTCCATTGGGCATGGAGTCATAACATCCTACAAATCAAAGGAAATCAAGCTGCCTACCAGAAAAAAGGCTTATGCAAAGATGGATAGAAGAATAGAAGGTAAAAAAAGAGAAGAATAACCACATAACATAGATCCTTTCTGTAATATATATTGAAGAGTGATTGAACAATAAGCTGTCATTAACAAGAAATTACCACATACCCTTTGCAACTCATGAATTCATTAACCAAAGTCATCTTTTGATATTCAAAATATGTAAATATTATTTAAGCAAGATGACAAGATAGAATGATAACAAAGAAAACAAAGTCTGATAAGAAACTCTCATGAATCTCTAATGACAAAAATGCTAATTACAACAGGCCCTCAGGCTTACAATTGAGCAAATAAATTGCTCCTCTATCTCTCTCCCCTCTTGGATCATGAATCCCCCCCCTCTTCTCTAATATATATTTCCTTATTTAAATAGACAATAGCATCCAAATGAACTAAGGAGTTTGAATCCCATCTCCTCCATTGGATTCTAAGCCTTGGAGATAGGTGGCAACAATCAAAGAGACAAAAATCCAACAAACTGCTAATTTTCAGGAATTTGTTGGAAGTCATTAATAAAATGTCTCCACCTCATTGCATGAGGCCTTTACTGGAGATAAATATTAAGTGCAGGTGTCCCTTGACATCTAACTTATCCTTGATAATTCATTCGAACTCTCCTTGACATGTGGAAACCTCCCAACAAGGCGAATATCAAAACCGTGACCACTATAGGAAATTAGGCAGCGTCGTTGTAAAACAGGTGGGTAACGCCACTTCTATGTCTGATATCTCTCAAACCATAACACACTTTGAAAAAATGAGAGAGGTTTTTGTTATTTGGCATGTTATGAACCAAACCCTCCTCCAATTTTTAAAAATACCTTCTCAATTTTTCAAAATCCAAGTTTCAAGTTAGTGACTAAAAACTGGTAAAATAACTCTACACAATTCGTTTTCTGCCAGAAATATTAGGTAGTGCCACTTATGCTGCGCCTTTGTGCAGGTTTAGGTAGAAATGTCAAAAAGCAATGCCTTCAATCTTGATTGTGTGCAGAGCAGTTGGTGGTCTTTTATAATGTTGAACCCATTGTGTTTAGGTGTCTTGGCAGTATAGTAGGTTGTGCACTTTACCACTGAGGGAGTTAACACTTTAGCAAAAACCCGAAACCCTAATAGTTAGGCCTCTTCTAGCTGCAAATTCTTGTGCTAACAGAATCCCAATGCAGGAGAAAACCACAGAATGATTTTTCTTATATGTCTTTAAGAAGTACATTCATTGGAAGCACCAACATTTTTTGTTCTACAACTGCACCTAGAAGGAATCTCCAACCCCCTATATTTTCAGGCTACAACATGAGGGAAGCTCCAACTCCCCAATTCTTTGGCTCCAACCAAAAAAAGGCTACAACCCCCTATGTTCTACGGATACAACCTAAATGTGGCTACAACCACCTATCCTTTCCTTGTACAACCATCTTGAAATATAAGTGCCAAATAACTGATAAAACCACTGTCACTTTGTCACTATGAAATATGCCACTGCAAACCTGTACCAATATGTAACAACAACCCATATTCAACCTGTGCCAATAACCTGTAGTCAACTTGTACCAATAACCTACAACCAACATGTACCAATAACTTGTACCAACATGTACCAACAACCTATAATAAACCTATACCAATAACCTGTACCAACATGTACCAACAACCTGTAATAAACCTATACTAATAACCTGTACCAACAACCTGTACCAACAATCTCCTCAACATATCATATCTTATAACATAGATCTCATACCCAATATCAGAAAAATATAACTCAAACCACGTGCAATTGTGTCTCTCTAATCATGTGCCATACATATGCATACAATCATAATCATGTATAATAAACCCTCACATAAAAAAAACATCAAACCCTCATTGTTATGTAGCCTCAAACTGTACCAGCAACTTTGGAAACACACCTCAACCAAAATCCCTCAACCATGTACCAAGTAATACAAGATATGCCTCAACAATCAACCCAACAAGATGTACCAATGACAAATACCAGACATACCAGCAATGTATTTTTGTAGATTTGTCTCATACAGTATGTGCCATACAACCAATAACCTCTCTAGGGAAAATCATCAATCTCCCATAACCATATCTCATGTAAACAACAACATCTAACTACACATAGGCATATAACATACCTTTTTTATCATGTAGCTTGATATGTTGTAACTGAACACTATCACACCTCCTATAACCTCTGCACAACCTATACAACTTGAACCATGCATCAACCCTTAGTTCTGGTAGTGTCTCATGTGACGCAGGTGAGGTTTCAAGTGGGGCCTCGCGTGATAGGCTCTACTCAACTCACGAGGGCACCTCGCAGTACGTCTGTTGGGTGACCCACGGGAATGACCCTAACTAGGTTTTTTCACGATCTTTTCGCTCTCTACTACGGCCATGAAAATTTTTCATCACTCTACGTTTTCTTCCTTAGACTTGCACAACTTTATAGGTATGGATTAGTACCTGCAATAAACCTTTCACAATAATAGATATACAATGTGCTCAATGGGTGCTAATAAGATACCCTTGCTCTCTTATTTATACTCTCCGAGTAGCTTCCTTCAAGGGTTATCTTCTAATGTTTTTACCCAAATTCCCTCTTTTAGGGATAATCCTGATCTAGGTCGATATCGGTGGCCACCCACCTATTCCAACTAGCTCAAAACAGTTCTTTGGCAATTTACTATTTTTAGCAGTTTTTCGGGACCTAAACTTCTGAGGCCATTTGAAGGGCTTGAACGATGCTTTTTCGCGATAAAGAACCTCAATGATCATCAAAGGAGTGATTGAGCCTGTGAAATGAAGCTTCTTTTTAATACATTTCCAACGAGCTATCATGCACCCCAGACATAGATCATATTCCAAAGTTACGCCCCCGGGAAGTTGATACAGCAAACTACGCAAAACGGGATCCACAACCCTGTTGGGTTTTCATCTTCAGGGGTTAGGGATTTGGATTTTCTTTATGTTAAAAAGGCCTTTGGAGACTCATTGTAACGATCATATTCTTTTGAATGAGCATAGCCATCACATATCTTCTTAGAGATAAGTTGCCACCATTCTAGCGAGTCTTTCACTCTATATTTCTATAGTTTTGTACATTTAGTTCATTAATAGAAATTGTGTATTATTGTATCTCCGTGTTTATGGTTATATATATGATATATCTCCATTATATTATTGATATATCTTTTTACATTTCTTTATTATATCTCCGCTCTCATTTCGTGCTAAAAATAATCCAAATCAAACCCACTTTCAACTACTTTACCCACTTGCAACTACTTTATCCACAAATAGTAAACTCACCACTTCTAGTTGAAAGTAATTATTTTTAATTATTTTCTTATTGCAACAACTTAGATCATGATTAAATCCTAGTTACAACCACTTTGACTAGTAAACTTATTCTAGGAGCTTCTAGAATAATTTGACTTCTTTGACCTTCTAGGGGCTTCTAGATAATTCATGAGGATTCTCCAACTTCACTAAGCCATATCTCCTCAACCATGAGGAACTACATGACATACCACATATCACCAAAAAGGACACGATATTTATTATTCATATATGATAGTATTTCCCGCAAATTCACTGATATTCATTATGTTATTCCTTAGATGAACATTGGTTCCTTATCCACACTGTTGGGGCTACTAGAATTTTCTACCGAAGTTGCTTCAAGGGTTGACATCAATGAAACCAACCCAATTAATCAACATCCTTGTGTTCCAATGAGAAAAGTTTGATCCATTGAAAAATGGAACTCCATCTACAGAGTAAATGCAATATTCCTGATACAATATATTATGAATAATAGAAAATATCTAGCAATCAATGACAAAATAATAATGATTTATCCATAAAAGTATCAGAAGAACATAAAAATAACACTAGAATAAGCACCAGGAAGAGCAACTTTATTATGATAGCAATGTTCACTTGCCTCTTCGAGGGAGAAGCCTCCAACAAAGCATATCTCTATTACAATAATATCCAAGACAAAACTTATCATACCCTCGACTCTTATTTATACTAAATCTATCTACCATAAGAACAATTAGAGGAAGATCTTCTAGAAGCGAAATCTTCTATTAGGTCTTCTTACATTTGACTTATTCTTCCTTATTTCTAGGCCTTATTAATATTGGCCTTTATAACATGGAAAATATATTATTCTACCTACATGAGGAGTTAGGGAGGTTAGATCCCTAACATGCCCTCCCCCTTAAAAAAATGATTGTCCTCAAGGCTTGAGATGAGGAAATTGTTGTAGAATGTTAGCTGGCTCCTAGGTGGAATCTACTAGAGTTGTATCTTTCCACTGTACTAACACTTCCTTGATGGTGCGGTGATGAATACGACAGTCACGCTCATCCAAAATTGCTTGGGGATGCAACCAGATGGATCCTTCTTCATCCAAATCAGGAAGACTGGTTTCAGTTTGGCACTTAGTTCCAATAACCTTCTTTAAACATGAGACATGAAAAACAAGATGGATCTTAGAATGACTTGGCAAAGATAACTTGTAGGTCACTTGTCCCATGCGTTTGAGAACTATATATAGACCATAAACTTTAGGTGCAAATTTTTGGAAATGGTCGGCCTTGAGTGAAGTTTCCTTATAAGGTTGCAATCAAAGAAACACTTGGTCCCCTTCAACAAATTCACGCTCAGAATGACCTTGATCAACTTGTTGTTTCATGTGATTCTGAGTTATTACAAAATTCTCTTTGAGGGAACAAAGAATAACTTCTCGAACTGTAAGAGTGTGGTCAATCTTTTGAAACTTAGAGACTCGTGGAATGTATAAGAGAAATGAGGGTGTATTTTTTCCATATACTACTTCAAAAGGAGTCATGCGAGTAGCTGTATGGTAAGATGTTTTGTACCACCATTCAGCTAGTGGCAACCATTGCGCCCATTCAATTTTCCTTTCAAATTAAAAACAYGGCAAATATGTTCCTAGACACTTGTTGACCACTTCAGTTTGGCCATCAATCTGAGGATGATAGGTTGTGTTGATTTGCAATTGGGTTCCCTGGAGCTTGAACAATTCTTACCAGAAATTGCTAGTGAAAGTGGGATCGTTGTCAGAGACAATAGAGTGAGGCATGCCATGAAGCTTGAAAATTTTATCCATGAAAAGTTGGGCCACTTTGGTTGTTGTAAATGGGTGTTAAAGAGCACAAAAATGAGCATATTTGGAAAGATGATCAACTACCACCATGATGAATTTCTTATTACCCGATTTAGGTAAGCCAACAATGAAATCCATAGAGATATCCCTCCAAATAGCAAGTGGAATCGGGAGTGGTTGTAGCGTTTCAGGAGCTTTGATTGTTTCTCCTTTGTTGCATTGATAAACATCACATTCTACCACTAAGGTGCGAACATCCTATTTCATTCCCTCCCAGAAAAATGAGCGTTTGACTTGGTCATAGGTTTTGGTAAACCCTTTGAGTGTCAAGTTGTGGGTGAAGCATGTAGCTCAGAAAGCACCGTGGATTTAAGTTGTGAATGTTTACTTAAATATAGATGGCATTTGTAGTGAAACTCATCATTTTCCAAGAGTACCCTTGGGAGAGTGGAGAATTTTCTTGCAATTGGTGGATCAAACATGAACTTTTGGGATCTTGCCACCATTCTTGGCGAACAGCTTGGAGACAATCAGGTACAATGAAAGAGAGGGAAAAAATGGACCCTTCATCTTCATACTTTTGGGAAAGAGCATAAACAACCACATTGTCTTTTCCTTTCTTGTAAATGATCTCATAATCATATCCAAAGAGATTAGTCATCCATTTTTTTTTCTCTAGGGATGAAAGACGTTACTCCAGAAAAAATACTTAAGTCTCTCATGATACGTCTTAATTTGGAAGTGTTTCCCCAATAGATAAGGGTGTCATAGATCCATTGCATGCAAGATAGCCAACATTTACTTTTCATAAATGGATTGGCCCGAATGGCACTCTAAAATTTGTTTTTTGGTGAAGGCTAAAGGTCGACCATATTGCATAAGGACTGCACCAATTCCTCTCCCTGAGGCATCACATTCCAGGACAAAGGTCTTTGTGAAGTTGGGAAGGGCCAAGACAAGAGGGGTGCACATAGCCCCCTTCAATGCTTGGAAGGATTGATCAGTTGTTCGAGTCCAAGTGAAAGCATTATTTTTAAGGAGAGTCGTGAGAGGTGTTGGAATTTTTCCATAATTCTTGAAAAACTTGTGATAATAACCCGTTAAACCCAAAAAACCACACAATCTTTTGAGAGTCTTAGGTCGAGGATAATCCTGCATTGCTTCAATTTTATTTGGATCCACCCTGACACCATCTTTGCCAACAATAAGACCCAAATACTCCACTTCTGAGGCTCCAAAAGAACATTTAGATTGTTTGAGGAAAAGTTGGTGATGAGAGAGTAGATGAAGAACTTAATCCACACAAGCAAGATGAGTGGTCCATGTTTTACTATATATAAGAATATCATCAAAGAAAACTAAGACAAAATGATAAAGAAAAGGACAAAAGACATGATTCATTAGGCTTTGGAAGGTGGATGGAGCATTACATAAGCCAAATGGCATGACCAAGAACTCATAGTGGCCCTCATGAGTTCGAAATTCAGTCTTAGGAATGTCATCCTCTTTCATACATATTTGGTGATAGCCACAACAAATATCAAGTTTAGTAAAATATTTGGCACCACTTAATTCATCCAAGATATCATCAATGACAGGAATGGGAAACTTGTTTTTGATGGTCAGTTTGTTGAGGGCACAAAAGTCAGGACACATGCGCAGAGAACCTTCTTTCTTAAGGACCATGACCACATGAGAATAATATGGGATAGTACTAGGAAGTATAACACTTGTAGCGAGCAATTCTTTGAAATTTTTCTCAATTTCATTTTTCTATGCAAAGGGATGGCAGTAGGGACGAACATTGGGAGGAAGGCTACTAGAGACAAGAGGAATGGAATGATCATGAACACCAAGGGAAGGGGGAAATCCTTGGGGAGTAGAAAAAACAAATTGATGTTTGGATAGGATGAATTGGAGGTTGAGATGCACAAATGGTATCTCAATGGCTTGAATGGAATGGAGTTTTTCAATAATGCCTAAATGCCCTTTTTAAGGATTGTTTCCATGCGATGGGAACTAATAATCTCAGGGGAACCAACTATGATGCCTTGGAACTTATATTGTTGGCCCTCTTGGGTAAATTGCATGGTTAATTCCTTAAAATACATGAGGATGGGACCCAAAGTCCTCAGCATAGATGATTTTAGGGGCTAAATTTCCCAAATGGGCTAATTTTCCATGGTTTTTCCCAAAAGAATATTTGCCAATTTCCATTTTTCCTAAAAGTGATTTGCTCAAATTTGATAGAATAAAATTATTTTACCTTACAAACTGCCAAAATTTTATAGAAACTGTATTAAATCCTTAGAAATTTGAATATTTTTACAAAACTATTGCCAAACATTTTAAATTTTTCATATTGAGGACTAGTAAGATTATCTCGGGTTTCTACATTTTATTATAAATTTTCATCCTTAAAATCATCCCTAGTCCTCAACCATTCAACACCTAGCACAATGTCACAACCACCCATGTCGATAGAAAACATATGAGATTTCATGTTGTACTGACCAATTTGGAGACACACATTTTCACAATGCCCCCCACATTTCATGGAACCTCCATTGGAAATCATGATATGAAATTTATTGACGGCACAAATATAGAAATTAGTTTCTTGGGCAATGAGGTGATGAATAAAATTATGGGTGTTTCCATAGTCAATGAGGATGATGAATTTCTGATGCTTAATGTAGCCAATTAACTTGAGGGTTTGGGGAGTTGAGAAGATAGTGAGAGCATTCAGGGAAATGAATAGTGGGGCCAGATTAGTTGGGTCAGGGGACTCAGCTACATGAGGATCCTCACCCTATTATTCAGAAACATCTTCAGATATGGCCATAAATATTTTTTGTTCCCTACAGTTTTGCCTAGGGAAATATTTGTCATCACAATTATAGCAAAGGCCCTTAAGTTGACGTTCAACCATTTCGGCCTTGGTCAATTTATGGATCTTCAGTGGAGCGGAAGGAGGGGTGGGAGTGAAAGGGTTAGGGAAGCGAATAAAAGAGTTTTTTTTTGTTTTATCAGAGACAACTTGTTGTTCTCTTTTAGTAGCTTCCACCCAACTCTGGGGGTGATCCATGAGGACGTGTGCATGAATCTCTTCCTTGAGTCCACTGATAAATCACTCTAATAAAAACGCATTAGACATGCCCTCTGTGTGGAAATCCAAGCGCTCAAATGTGGCTATAAAGTATTCCACTATGCCATATTGTTTCAACTTGGTCAAGCGGCCTAAATGTTGGGTTTCAGTGTCAAAGCATTCATAAAGATATGCAACAAATTGTGTCCAAGCCACATACCCTTGGTGGGCATTTTTTTTCCATTGCCACAATTGCCAACGTTCCTGATCTAGATGGAGAACACCATACCGGAGTTTGGCTAACTCATCAGTAACTCTATACAAAGAGAAATAGTGTTCCATTTGGGTGACCCAACCAGTGGGATCCGAGCCATAAAATTTGTTCACATCCACTCAAGGAATGCAGAGCTCCCATTGAAAGGGAGGGGATTGAAAATTATGGGAATGGGAGGATGTCTCACCTTCAGGGTGAAAAGGTTGGTCATATGAGTTCATTTCTAAAGGAATATTCATTTTATTTCAGATATTGGCAGCGAATGATTCAAGTTGGGTAGAACTTTCATGTTTTAAGTTTCCCATTTGGGAATTGAGTTTCCTCACTTCCCATTGTGTCTCTTCAAAATTAGAGGACAAAGTATTGAAATGAGATGAGAAGGTATTGAAGCGGGCTTCCAAGTCTTGGCTATAGGTGTTGGTCATGATTAACGGGGTGGGTGGGTGGGACCACTTAGAAAAAAGGGTTACAGTGAAGGGCATCACAATGATCGGGGAGAAGAGGGGAATTTAATGGCATAGATCCCAAATAAGGGGAGTCGGAAGGAAGTGAGACCGCCAAGGAAAAAAGTGGAAAATTGATAGGTGTTACTATGATCATAATGAGAAAAGGATTCTAATGTGGTAGGTCTCAAATAAGGGTACTCGGAGGTTGCAAACTTTTTTTTTTTTACTCCTGCGGAGTTATTCTCCAAATTAAATAATACTGCACAGGCAAAATGCTGGAATTCTTAGCAGGAAAAAAGATGTAGTAATTTTGCAACCCCAATGCAGACGACAAGGTTGCACTGCAATAGATATTGTCTGTTCTTTTTTTTGTTATGTTCCCAAGGGTTAGGGTTTGTAGAGAATCTACAGTCAAGGTTTTTCCATGTGCTTAATCTCTTTGATATACATGCAGGTTCCAACAGTAGTACTCGGCCCAATATCTCAGGGAAACAACTAAGGAGGATATATCGTACCCTTATCCATACTACCCAACTACCCAGGTACTAGAGAGTCACTTCCCAAGTGTTGTTCTTGGTGAAACTATGGCAGTTAGGCAACCGATTGATTTATCTATGGAGGGCTTCAGGATGCCTAGATCAATCTATATAAGTAAACTTCCTGAATATCCATGATCTTCCTTACATTGGTTAGACTGTTCTTGAAGGAACCTGCTCTGATACTAATTGATGGAATATTCACCAATACTGAGAGGGGGAGGGGGGTGAATCGGTATTGAGCACTTTTTACCATTTTAACCTTAAGAACATAATGTAAACATTAACCATTAACAATGTTATTCATCATCAAAAAAAAACCATACATAGAACACAATGAGTTTTACGTGGAAAGATAAACAGGAGAAAGCCACATAATTATCTTCTTATATCATGTTAATATTAAATTCATAGGAAGCACCAACTTCCAATATTTTATAGCACCAATTGGAACGAGGCACCAACCCCCTCATTTACAGGTAGCAACCTGAAGGAAGCTCCAACTCCCTGATTTACCAACACTAACTGGAAGGAGGCACCAACCCCTTGGATTTACAAGCTTCAAAAGGAAGGAATCACCCACTCCCTAAAGCAAAGAAACCAACATGTTGAATGAAGACACCAATCTTCACAATTGAGCACCAACTCAATAAGATATCACCAATCCAAGATCTTCATACACAAAGTACTTCTAACTTCACCTTCATCTTCATTCCGTAGAAAATCCTTCAAACCCTAGCAATCCTCATAACATCATTCCCAAAATTTAATCAATGATGAAACAGTCCATTGACGACAACATCCACTCACGACAACGTCCATTAATGACAACATCTAGTCATGGCGACGTCACAGAAACATCACAACCTCATAGTATACCTTGAGAATAAGAAAGACCTTAAGAGAATCCTTTAGACTTCCATTTCACACTAGAAAGACACCCCAACACCTTGAGCACACCTCATACTTGATCTCTTCATTTCTTACTCGAAAAATGAAAAATTCTATCCTCTATTTATAATAATTTTGTCCCCAAAAATTAGTTGAGTTGACCTCAATTTTTTGGTTGGGTTATTGGATGGAAAAACTCACATCTCCTCATTCCTAGGGATTTATATGGAATTACATATAGCGTTGGAAAGGTATCAGAATAATATTTCCATCCATGTAACATTTTCTTCCATTTGAGTTAGTTATGTAGGGTAAAAATTCCCTCAAATATAGGGTATCCAAATTGACCACAAATAATACTTTCACTTGACTTTAGGGGATTCCTCACTTGGTTTTAGGGATTCTTCAAGGCTCCTTCAAAGCTCCATTTGTGTACAACTCAAAGTGGGAATGTGGAAACAACCACATGTTATCTCATCCTGTTATGTACATTCTTAAAAGCTACACAAGAAGGGGACCACTTTGGATTTATATACACTTATTTCAAGGCTACTTCAAGGCACTTCAAGGTTTCTTCAAGTGGACACATCATTGTTGCTTCAGAGGCTTCTTCAATTTGCTTTGACATTGAATTGTCCTCATGGCTTGACTACTATATGTTGGCTTCTCAAGGCTTCATCAACATAAGGATTCTTCTCTTGGCTTCATGGCTTCATGGATCCAAGGCTTCTTTACTTGGCTTCAAGGATTCAAGGCTTCTTTACTTGGCTTCATGAATTCAAGGCTTCTTTACTTGGTTGCATGGCTTCAATATTCAAACAATATCCCTTTTTCACTGCCACATCATCATCATCATTGTTACATCCTTATCATTACTATCACACCATCATCATCACTACCACTTTGACATCAGTGACAACATTTTCTCAACAGTTCCAAGAAAACATACTATATAAATGGAGGGAGATTAAAATTCACCACGAGAAGGGTAAATCTCATGGGTTTTCATGCTTATTAGTGTCACCATGTTCAAATTAAATACCATTTCTTGCCTTCATATAACCCAAGGTGAGAAGACTTTGTGTTCATCCATGTAAGAGACCCTTGCTATAACCAATGTCATTTATCTTCATTTCAACCATTATGGTCTCTTTGTTTATAATGGAGTGGTTATCCTTTTTTGAAGCTAGTGTGAGTTACCTTGCTTCAATAGGTGTGAGTTAACCATGGAAATAGGTGAAAACCTTCATTTCCAATGGTGCAACCTCCTCATTTGCAAGGGTGAAAGTGGAAATTTGTTAGAGTCCTACCCCTAAACTCCCTACTTAGGGGTACTTGTAATGATCCAATGCCTTAAAAATGGTAAAAAGTATATGAATATAGTCCACTTAGAGGGGGAAACCTCCTTTTACAATATATCCAATTCAAAATACAATATGAGATGATATAAGATGATCTAAAGACTAGGTCTCCTTGGTGTGTATATATATATATATATGAGGCAAAGGTTACAATTAAGGGTTCTAGTTGACATACATTTATAACACTATAAATGTAATAATTCAATATCTAGGGATTAAGAAGGGGTTTTACACATAGCATGGGTCTTTTTCTAGGTATTAACATGCCCCTCCCCTTCAAACAAGCATTGTCCTCAACACTTGACTAATTGTGGGTGTTTCTGCATGAAGAACTCATATTCCCATGTTGTTGTATATTTTAACCTTGTACAATAAATTACTACAAATAGATTCTTAATAAAAATAGAAAAGGTACAATGGAACACACACACATTGCACAAATATTTTACCCTGGAAACCCAAACCAGGAAAATTAACAACCTGTTTAGAGCCACGCCTCTAATATTCTATTCATCATCATACACCAGTCACAATAAAATGTCCTCATACAAAAAGAGGATTTCCTTTTTGGGACAAAACCCTAACATAATTTCTACCATTAGATCTGCGACCTTATAATGAATGGTCCCGGACCCCCTTGATTCGGGGGCCAGCCCCGGAACCCCTGACAGAAGGTGGGTAGGAATACCTGCATATGAATCAAGAAGATAATCAGGCTCCAAAACCAACATGCTCCACCCCCCTGTGGTCGTGTAAATAATATAACACATACCCAACAAATTCCTCTTCCACTAGTAGGTTCTTCGATTTGACGAGGTACTCCATAATTGCTCAATTTCTTAGTTGATTAATCCTTGTTTCAAGGATTGTTTCTAGTTCTAGTTTGATTTTCCATTCTTCATTAATCTCTATTAAAATAGTTTGTACTGGGATATTGTTGTCAATTACCTTCTTTAGGAAAGAAACATGGAAGACTGGATGTACACGTGAATATGGAGGCAACTCCAATTTGTAATCCATACTTCCAATCCTTTGCAAAACATTATAGAGGACATAATATTTTGGTGCTAATTTATTGTCCTCCTTTTTTTTCTTTAGGGACATATTTTACATGGTTGTATCCTTAGAAATACTCAATCCCCCACTTCAAATTCCCTTTCACTGTGATTTTTATTTGCTTGTTTTTTCATCCTATTTTGTGTCATAGCCAAGTTGTATTTAAATAGTTTGAGAACCTATTGTTGGTTCCCTATGTGTTCCTCCATTTCTTGAACCTTTGTATTCCATTTCAAGGGTGATGTAATGGATGGAGGATGATATCCATAAAGTGCCAGAAATGGAAATTTTTTATGAAGTATGGAAAGATGTGTTGTACCACCATTTTTCCAAGGGAAGCCACTCGACCCATTGTGTTTGTTTATCAGATGTAAAGAAATGAAGATATCCTTCTATACATTTATTCACAATCTTAGTTTTCCCATCGGATTAAGGGTGGTAAGATGAGTAGTGAGCCAATAGAGTACCCAAACAAGAAAATAGTTCAGTCCAAAAATTTCCAAAGAAAATTGGATCTCTATCACTTACAATAATATTGGGGACTCCATGTAGATTTTGAACTATTTCCATGAATGTTGTGGCTACTATACTTTATTTAAAACGATGAGAAAGAGAGAAAAAATGGTCATACTTTGTTTTTTGATCCACTACCATTGTGATGACAATATTTCCTTCGAGTTTGAGTAAACCTGTAATAAAATCCATTGAAACTTCTTCCCAACATTGACTTGGTATAGCTAATGGTTGTAGGAGACCTAGCACCTTGATTGTCTCTCCCTTATTCTATTGGCAGACCAAACATTCAAAAAAAATATTGCACATAAGTTTTAAGACCTTACCAGAAAACATCCTTCTTGATAATGTGGTACATTTTCAAGAAGCCCAGATGTCCTCTTATAGGAGAAGTGTGCAATTCGAGAAGGACCTTTTGTTTGAGTTACGAATTCTTACATAAATATAGGTGATCATGATACCATAGAAAATCATTCTTCCATACAAAATTATCTAAGGAAATGGGGTCCTCTTGTAGTTGTTTAATGATCTTGCATACCTCTTGATCTTGCTTCCATTCTATCCTTTCTTCTTCCACCCAATCAGATTGCAAAATAGAAATAGCACATAATGAACATTTTGTTTCTTCTTCTTTCCTTGAAAGGGAATCTACCACAACATTATGTTTTCCTTTTTTGTGGACAATTTTAAAGTCATAATTTAGCTTATTTTAACCCATTTTTGTTGCTCTTCTGAAGATAATCATTTCTCCAAGAAGCACTTCAAACTACCATGATGTATTTTTACTTTGAAGTGTCTTCCTATTGTGTAAGGGATTCATTTCTAAATTGCATGTAGTATGACCAAAGTTTCTTTTTCATAAATGGGTTTGAGTAAGTTTTTTCCTTTAAGTTGGATGCTTTCAAAGGCAAGGGGGATTTCTTCTTGCATTTGAACTACACCAATTCCAATGCCTGAGGTATCACACTCCATAATAATTTTTTTTGTAAATTTAGGGGTTTTTAGGATGAGAGTTGTACAAATAGCGTCCTTAAGTTTTTAAAAAGATTTGGTTGTTGCTTTAGTCCAAGAAAATGCTTCCTTCTTTAATAATGTTGTTAGAGGTGCTGCTATTTGACCATAGTTCTTGAAAAACTCGCGGTAATATCCTGTCAATCCTATGCATCTTATAAGTTTCTTCAAGTTTTTGGGAATTTTCCATTCCCTCATGGGTTTAATTTTGTTAGGGTCCACTTTTACACCTTCATGAGATACAATATGACCCAAATATTCCACTTCTTGAACCCTAGAGGAACACTTGGATGGATTTGCATAAAGTTTTTTCTCTTCCAATACTTGTAATACTCTGTCAACATGTTCTACATGTTATTCCCAAGATCTATTGTAGTTTAGTATGTCATCAAAAAATACTAACACAAGTTTTATAAGGAAGGGATTAAAAATAGAATTCATCAAGCTTTGAAATGTTGAAGGTGCATTAGTAAGTCCAAATGGCATAACAAAAAACTCATAGTGACCTTAATGTATTCTAAAAGTTGTTTTGGGAATATCTTCTTCCCTCATTCTGATTTGATGATGTACCGAACAAACATCCAACTTAGTAAAGAATTTTGCTCCATGCAATTCATATAATAATTCATCAATGACAAGAATATGAATCTTGTATTTGATGGTCATTTTGTTGAGCTATCTATAATCTGAACACATACTCCATGAACCATCGCTTTTTGTAACCATCATCACTGGCGAAGAGAAATAAATTTGGCTAGGTTGAATGATGTCGACCTCTAAGATTTCCTGGATCATACACTCAATCTCACACTTCGGTGCATAGGAATACTTGTGAGGCCTAATGTTAGGTGGTATACTTCCTAGTCGCGAATGAATAGCATGGTCATGATCTTAAGTAGGAGGAAGAACCTTATGAATTTTCACCAAATACCTTGGAATGATTGTTGATAAATATTTTTTATATCTAATGGAGTAGAGGATATAGACATTTGAACATCAAGTGAGCACAATTGTGCAATTACACCCCAGTGTCCCTTTTTGAGTAATTTTTTCATGCTATTAAAGCTTATCACTTTAGAGGGTTTCCATTGGATACCTCTATGCTTAATTTCCTTTCCATATGAGGAGAATATCATGAAAAAATCTTGAAAATTAAGGGCCATTGTTCCCAATGATTGTAACCATTGGACCCTTAATACAACATCAACACCACCCATTTGGATGACAATCATGGGGCTATCCAAACAATACTCCCCCATGTTGAGCTTAATACTATGGAATTTCCTTGAATAATTTATGGTACCTCCATATAAAATCATGCCCTGAAGCTATGGTGCGGGATATACAAAAAACTTGAGATGTTTTGCTAATTTGTAATTGATGAAATTATGGGTACTACCATAATCAATCAATACAGTTACATTTTTATTTTTGATTTATCCTTGTATCTTGCGGGTTTGTGGAGTACTGATTGTTATATAGTTGGTTGTCATTGATGTTGTTGGATAGTCGGTTTTCATTGATGTCAACAAAAATGGTTTTCATTGATGTCAACAGATGTGATGGGAGAATTTGAAGAAGTCTACAAGAAGCCCTAGAGGTGTGGTCATGAAGCTCGAAGATGTTTGAGGAGTAAGGACATGAAGGACAGTGTAAATGCAGGTAACTCACTCATAGATGTATATTCCTTTTCATATTGTTTCCAATGGTAGGAGGTACATCACGTAGTTCCTCACGGTTGAGAAGTTATGAGGTCATGAAGTTGGAAGCCTTGAAGAATGGTTAATAAGCCCCTAAATGGTTGCAACAAGAAGTTACAAGTCATTTATTAATGGTAAAAAAATTATAACAGGTCAACCCTAAAGTTAAGGAAAGAAGCCACTTGGCAAAGTATAAATACACAAAAAGAAGCCTCTCATAAGAACACTTACACACACAATTTTATTAAATATCTCCTAGTGAGAAAGTGATGTATTGATGAATATGAGGCAGTGAAGGAAGTACGAAGGAGAAAGTTTTGGGATTGCAGAGGAGAGTCATGGTTTTCTGATAAACCCTATTTCAGATGACCCTCATAGGTCAAACTACTAGTGTCCCGCGATACAACCCCATGGGTTGCTTAGTAATTGTCACGTGAGGCCTCACGTGATAACCAACATTTGTCTAATGAGGCTAATCCAGATTTCAAAAGGATGCTTGGTCCAAGTTACAGTAAGGCATGATGACACAACAGAGTTGTTACAGGGCCTGAGAATATATGCATCAGGTTTTCATCATGAATAAAGGTATGTCTTTATGTAGTTGATGCTTGGATAGCTTGGCACATGCTTAAGGCATGTCTTGGAGGCCTATTGGGTACATGGATGCATATGATTGAGATACATACATGCTTGAGATATATCCTTGGTACATTTTGTATGGTTATTACGGTTCATTGTTAGAGGCACATCTTTTTTATGATTGACACATGTGTGAGGCATATAATTGGTATATGATCTTGGTTGTTATGGTGCTTGCTTGAGCCATTTTGTTGAGACATTGGCGCATCTTGGATATTTGGCATATGGTTTGTTGTATGGTATATGCTTGAGGAATATCTTGGATGCATTGGGATACATCTCTTGGTACATAGTTTAGTACATGGTTGATGCTTTGGTACATGGCACATGGTTTTGGTATATGATTGAAGTATATGATTGGTTGCTTATCATTGATGCTATGGTACTTGGTTGAGGCACATGGTTGTGACACATTATTGATGTTATTGTATATGGTGTATGGCATGATTGAGACATATCATGAGTGATATGGTATATGGATGAGGCACATCTCATAGTACATCGTATGGTACAGGTTTTGTGGCATGGTTGATGTACATGGTATGGTACAGGTTCTGGTACATGATTGATGTACATGATATGGTACAGGTTCTGGTACATGGTTGATGTACATGGTATGGTGATGGTTTTGGTATCCATGTGAGTGAATCCAGTTATAGTTGGTTGATGATGGTATATCAGTGATAGTGAAAACAACAATGATGGTGACATGGACAGTGAAAGGTTGGATGATTGGTTGATCATCAGTTTCAAGTTGATGTGGTAGTGACAGTTACAGGTTGATGTGACAGTGACAATGATAGGTTGGATGACAGGTTGATAACAAGTTTATAAGACAGTGGAAGTGACAGTGTCAGTGGTAGTGACAGGTTGAGTCTACACTTATATTTCAGGGCGACAGGATGAGGCAAGGAAAGGGAGTTGTAGCCTCCTTCTAGTTCGTGTCAGAGAACATAGTGAGTTGGATATTCCTTCAGGTTGGAGCCTATAAATCAGGGGGTCGTAGCCTCCTTCTGGTTGGTGTCGGAGAACTCAGGGAGTTGGAGTTTCCTTCAGGTTGGAGCCTGTAAACTAGGAGGTTGGAGCCTCCTTCCAGTTGTAGTTGAAAAATTCATTCACGGAGTTGTATCTTCCTTTAGGTTGGATCCTGTATGTAAGGGGTTGAAGCCTCCTCCCAGTTGGTGTTGGAGAATTTGGAAGTTGTCACTTCCTATGACTATATTCTTGATATATATATAAGAAATCATTCCATGGTTTTATCCCATTTGGGTTTCCACATATATTCTGGTGTACTATGTATCTATGGTTGTTTATTATTCATTGATGAATGATATTGTTTATGATGCAATAATATACTGAATTCATAAGTGATAAACTATTTAATATTGTTGATAAAGTTGAATTTTATATATACTGTGATTGAAAGTGATAAAAAATGCTCATATTGATTCACACCCCCTCTTCGTATTCCAACACTAATTCCAACCAATGCATGATAAGTTGTTGTTGGAGCAGTCTCTTCTAGATATGGATCTTGTGGTGGTTCCAATTCTTGATCTTCTTCCTCTTCACGGTCTATGTAGAATAATTTATTTTCATCACACTTATGCCCCTTACTGTACTTATTGTCACAATTGAAGTATAGTCTCTTTTCTCTTCTTTCAATCATTTGTTGAGGTTTCAACCTTGTTGGTTGAGGTACATTTGTCTTATGAATCCTAAAATGATACCTGCTTCATGTGTATTCTCCAATGGTAGACTTGTGTGTAGCCTTATTCTTGGCTTGAATATGACAAGAAAATTGCTTAACTTCCATAATATTTGTAGGATGTCTTAAGAAAATCTCATATTTAATGTCTTCTTTTAATCCACCCATGTAAGATTCCTACAAATGTTCATCACTTATATCATCCACCCTTATGGCCAAAACCTGAAGTTTTGAATTATAATCTTCAATATCACCTAAGTGCTTGATTCTTATCAATTGACTAAAGTATTCATGCTCCCGAATTTTCCCATATTGTTCTTCTAAGTCTCTTGTAAATAAACCCCAAGTATAATGATAAAAATGGGGCTTCCTTTTAACTACCCATTGATACCATTGATACGGTTTTATATCAAAGTTCAAAGTTGTAATGTGAATCCTTTTATTATCATCCATAATATTATGTAGTTCAAAATATTTCTCTATTTGGTTTACCCAGGTAAATACATTTGTTCCATCAAACTTCTTTAATTAAATCTTGTAAAATTTGAATTTAGGACCCAACCATAATTAACTCCACTGTTAGAGTTAAATCCACTTGAAAATTGTTTGTTATTGGCAGGTTGTTCAACATGAATACTATCTTTATTTTCATGAGTTTCTTTCATTTTAATATCTCGTTTAGGGAGTCTTTCATCTAGAGCATGAAAGATCATGGAAGACATGGAATTTTGCAATTCCTTCATGGATTTTTGTATTTCTTCTTTATTTTCATCCATCTTATTTTTCATGTCATTCTTATTTTCATCCATCTTCTTATGCATCTTATTTTCCATTTCATCCATATTTTCAATGATCTTCGTTTCCATTTGGTGATAAATCTCTTGGATTTCATCTTGAGTCATGGTTAAGATCTCTGGAGGTTTAGTGGGTGAAGTAAATTTTGGAGGAGCCTTTGGAGCCATGTCAACAAATAATAATTCTCCTCTTTATCCTCTTTATCACAAATTTCGAATCACCAAAAATAGTTCTTCCAATAAAAAGTTATGCTAATTGTTAGTTATGTACCTTTCAAACCCTTAATTTGGAGGTTTTCCTCTTGGTTGACCTTCCTTTCTGATGTATTTCTAAAATTTTGTCTCTTCTGAGTCTGAAATTTTGTCCTGTAGTACTTTGATTGAGAAAAAAGAGGATGAAGGACATTGCAAACAGATGCAAAACCTCATTGGATTGATATTCCTCGTCAAGTTGTTTAGAATGGTAGGTGGCACACCACGTGGTTCCTCACAGTTGAGAAGTTATGCCCTCTTAAAGATCAAGCCCTGAAAGCAAATGAAGATGCTTCAGATCTAAGGACTAGAAGTTACAAGTTGGCCCCAAAATTAATTAAAGAAGAAAAGTTGTTGCAAACAAGAAGTTACAAGTCATCTCAAAGATCAAGTAAATAAGTTACTCGGAAGGATATAAATACACATCAAGAACCTCTCATTTATTCGCCAAGAAAGGATGTGATTTCTTAGTGAAAGTGAAGTAGCAGATTTTTGTGAAGGAGGGAGTGCTCAAAGCCATAGATTGGAGAAGGGTTTTCAGAAAACCCTGTTTGAGTAGACCCCCACGGGTCAAGAATAGGGTGTCCTATGAGACCCCTGCTAGTTGTCCTGGTATCATCATGCGAGGCCTTACCTGTTGCTCAGTCAAGTCCCGCAAGGCTGAGGAAACTTTTGATGAAGGTATTCTTTTGATGTTGAAGTTGATGAAGGTATGAATATCTGATATCTTAGGCACCAGGTTGTTCACATAATGAAAGTTATGCTATTCTATATATTTTAAGGCTTGTATCTTGAAGGTTATGGCATATGTTTAAGGCATATCTTGGAGATATTGGCACACGATTGAGGTACATCTTGGATATTCTGACACATGTTTAAGGAACATTTTGGGTATATGTTGTGAGGCATGGTATATTCTTTGAGGCACATCTTGGATGTCTTGGCACATGGTTTGATGTATATCATGGTGATTTTTAGCACATGATTTGGAGGATATTATTGGAGATCTTGGCATGAATTTTATGTGGTATCAGTGATAGAAACAATAACAGGTTGATTCTCTCATTTATATTCAAGGTGGGAAGGGGGACAAGGAAAGGGAGTTGTAGTTTCCTTTAGGTTGGAACCTGTAAACTAGGGGCTTGGAGCCTCCTTCCAATTGGAGTTGGAGAATACCGGGAGTTGTAGCTTCCTTCAGGTTGGAGCTTGTAAATTAGGGGGTTCGTGCTTCCTTCTAGTTGGTGCTGGAGAATTTTGGAAGTTGGTGCTTCCTATGAATGTAATCTTCCGATATATAAGAAAGCGTTTTGTGGTTTTCTTCCATTTGAGTTTCCACATAAAATTCTTGTGTTTTGTGCATTTGTGGTTTTATGGTATCTTGAATGCAATCATAAATGATAAATTGTAAATAATTTAATGCTTACATATTGTGATTAAAAGTGGAAAAAAGTTCCTAATATTGATTCACCTGTCCTCTCAGTATTAGTGAATAGTCCAACAAATCTTACTAATGAAAAGAGCATAATATCAAAGTTGAAACAACAAAATGGAAAAACATTTACATTAATGATGGAGGAGCTCTTAGAGAACTATTTGATTGAGTTGGAGTAAAAGGAGCGAGACAAAGCACAGGAAGAGTGGAAAAGAAATCTTGTTGAATATATAACATTTTTTGAGTCTTGTGATTTCATAAGGGATAATACTTAGTGGAGGAAAGTATAAGATCGGTTAGAAGATAATAAGAGATGCTCATTGTTGGATAGGTTAGATCAAAATAATGAAGATGCAGTAAAATACTATAGCGATGAAGGGGAAGATAAAGATGATAATGATGACAATTAAGAAAATGAATATGTACAAAGACAAGTTAAACAAGTACATATTGCTCATTCAATGAACTTCGTGGAGGAAGGTAACCCAAATAAATACTTTGCATCAAAGAGATTAGATGCACATCAGTACAAGCAAGCCTTCTTCACAAAGTTAAAGGGTATCATTAAGGAATCTCAAAAAGGTCATGACACAAAGAATCAACAAGAGTTGATGGACAATTATGGAAGATTACTAGTTATGGAGCAAGGAATGAAAAGTAGATTAGGTAATTCAATACAAGATACTGCATATGACAATTTGACTATGAAAAGAAGTGAAGGGAGGAATTTGCTAGTATAAGTAGAAATTGAAAGCATCAAGTTGAGCCATTGTAGGATTACTTATCTTACCCAACAAATGTCAACTCCAATCTAAATCAGCTCAAAAGGTGTATCCAATCTGAAACTAGCAAGCAAGAGGGAGGTTCACATGAATTCTTTTAAGAAACATTTATAGAAAAAGGTTCTAAGGGGAAGAGAAAAAGGAGCATATCCAATTAAGGCAACCCCAATAGAAACAAGAAAAAATGTAATATGCTTGGTGATTCCAAGAGTAATTTTGTGCTTTATGTTCCTTTTGGGGAGAAAGGTGAGAGGCAACAACATGACATGAATGAGGACCAAGTGTCAATTCAACAAGATGTTACAATTCAAGGTGACCAAGAAGCACACAAGAAGGAGGATGTCAAGAAACATTTTGAGAAGAACTCATCAGATAATATAAGGAAGTTAATCATTTGAAGAATCATTATTAGACACTACTTACGAAGGTAAAGAAATTAATATGTAAGAATATGTCAAGCTTGGAAATAGACAAGGAAACATCCATTGATTCAAGTGAATCAAAGAAGACTAGAACTATAACTTGAGGGTATCTTAAGAGTCAAAACCACGAGTCTCTCATTCAAGAGAAGTTAATAAGTACCTTACCAAGTGCAAGAACCTATTGGAAGACAAATCTACCTAGGAAAATGAATAATTCAAATTCAATACACTCGTCTTTATCAATACTTCAAGGACAAATTATTTCAAGAGGGGATGACTTGTAAAATACCCTATTAGATTATGCGGCCATTTATGAAGACTCGTGACTCTAAGTGTGCCCTTCATCATTGTAATTATGAATTTGAATATGTGTGTGTGTGTGTGTGTCCATTGGATGTAGCTTGGGTGGTTGGGCAGAATGATTGTTATCCTCCCCACCTAGAGTCAAATCCTTGGAGTGACATGTTTGTGCTCGTAATGGGTCTATAAGATGCTCTTGTTGTTGAGCACCCAATGTTATGAAACTTCCCATATTGTGGTGGTTCCTTCCATCATGCATCTATTTTGCACCGAAGAACCTTCCTTACCATGTTTACAATGTGGTTTCCTCATATATACATCTCACCTTAGCTTCTTATTCAAATCTAGTTGAACAAATATTTATAGTTTGAGGTTATTTATTTATAATGGTTTTTCTTATAAGCTTATTTTGGTTGTTTCATTTTTTTTAGCAAGGAAACTACTATCTTAGTTTTCCGATACTTATACTCATCCCAACCTCCTTGTAGAAAGACTTTAAGGCCTCTACTATCTTAGTTTTCCGGTGATCATACTCATCCCAACCTCCTTGTAGAAAGACTTTAAAGCCTCTAAGTATTCTTGACATTGTGTAATCTCCTAATTGTCAATATCACATGATCTCCATACACTGAGATCTTGTTGACACTTTTATTATGTTCATCCTTCTTTTACCTATATTGTTTATCACTTTTTCTAACTTGTCTTATAAAGACCTAATAGTGTGACAAATAAATCAACCCTCTTTCCCATTCATATAAAGGGATAGTGCTAGGTTCTCATGTGGAAGATATTGGATTACAAATGTAGATGGGAAAGCTATAATGATAGATAACTTAAATGCATAAGTTTAAAGGGCTTGACTCATATGTTGAAATCACAATGGAAAAACTAAAGGTACTAATAAATAAGGTAGGAATTTCAAAGTGAAACAATTTGTCAAATTTGATGATTTTGATATCTTGATTAAGGTTTTCACACTTTCAAAAAAGAATATTGATGAATTTTTTCAACATATCTTCAAAGAATTGAAAAAAAAAATTATCATCTTAAAAAAAAATTGAAAAGACAATTGATAAGATCCACAGGAATAAGAAGGGTTCCACCAATTAGATATATAGACAAGAGTAAACTAAATAACCAGATAGAAAATCAATTACTGACTAAGACTACCCTATGAATAGTGTCATCAGATAGAAAATCAATCATTGAATAAGACTACCCTATGAATAGTGTTACTCAGTACCAGAATTTTTAAGAATATTTGATGGACAAATAGCCCATAACAGACAACAGACAATTTGCTTTGCTGATCAAATTCCATCCCTGCTGACAAATAACCTAAATGTCAAAGATAAGTTCAAGGTGACGTATTCCTTGCTTGAGCCAATGCAATCTTGATAGCAAATACATAATCATCTTGTCATTTGGTAAAATAACATCCACCGACGTTCCCTTCCTTGTCATGCGAGACATGCCATTTCGAAAGGAGCTGAACTTTCTGGTCCAATCATGTGGGTGACAGAGATGATAGCTTCTCTGGACAGAGAATAATTGCTTATTTTAAATGTCATTCATTGTCGTCTTATCACAGTTTTCCAGTGCAAGGTTGCACCCATTGCTATGATGAGAGAAAGAAGCGGTGCATATAGATCCAAATTTGCAGGTCTCATTCCGAATGAGACAATCAATATAGTCGAAGACTTTACCCAAAGGAATATTAAAAAGCATAGGCCCTTGTCACGTGCACCGCATATTTCTCTGAATATACATACAAAGAGAGAGACACTCTCTCCCCCTACCCCATACCCATGTAGTCTGTAAACGACGGGCATGTAGATTCATCCATCTCATCAGATCGTGTGATCACTGCTATGAACATCAAGTATTCATCCATGGCGGTTAATTGAACGTCCAGCTGATTTGATGTGTGGCAAAAAAATTCTTCACACTTTATTATTCTGTCTTTCCACAGTACTCCACTGCATTATTATTTTTAATGGGAATGGGAGTGGGTTAACTTGTGAGTGATCTTTTTTTTAAGTTATTTTTTCTACAGGTTTTTTGGCGACTTGCTTTTAAATTTTTTGGTCAATTCAGAATTCTGATGGATTTTTTTGAGCATTTGGGTTGGTTTAAAATGAGACAAAATCTCTGAGATAAGATTCTGAAATGCATGGAACTTTGATTCATGCTAAACTCAGACTACCCCTGAAAATTTGGCCTGATTCAAGCCGTTTTTTTGTCTGAAAAGATAAACTTCTGAGGGAAGATTGCTCCCGAGTTAACCTACTCCTAATGGATGGGGAGTGGCTAAGAGAGCAATCTTCCCTCCCAAGTTATTTTTTGGGCACGCTTTTCCGCAACCAGCTTTTAAATTTCCGACCAATCCTAAACTCTAATCGATTTTTTGAATATATAGATTGATTAAAAATGGAGCAAAACTCCTGAAGTAAAGTTCTAAAATACATTGAACTTTAATCCATACCACCTTATTAAAAACGCAAGCCGTCGCCCCATACTTTTATTTCTACTGTAAATAAACAGACCCACATGTACTCCGCAGCCTTAACTCCATTGTAATGGACGTCAAATCCACAATCATTCTATTTTGCCTGTATACAAAATAAAGTAGCAAACTCGTCGGAAAGGAATCCGCCTGCTGCTGCGTGCAGAGGCCAGAGTACCAGCGACGTACACAGTGACGAAGAAACGTACCAAGTAGACGTGGATGGATAGAAAGAGTGTACACTCGATCAATTTGATGTGGAGATTGAGATTTGATCTGCTCATAAATTTGACATGGACGGCCAGAAATTCCGAGGATGATTAAAATTTATTACGATTCCCTTTCTCTGTAAAGTGAAATGGACGGGCCAGAAATTTCAACGATTATTATTAGAACTCTGTTATGATTCGAATCCCTGTGTAAAGTGAAATGATGGTCGATAAATTTTTTGTAAATGTTGAATATGTACAAATCATTAAAAAATTAACAACATTTTGAATCAATCAAAACTCTTTTCTTCTTTTTATATTAGTCGTTGGAGAGAAGTTTGCTGCCTCCATTGTGACATACGTCTTTCGATTGACAATCCATCAATCCAGCAGTGCTAACATTCATGACATTCTACATAGGCTGTTTGTATACATGCTCGTTTATATTGGTTTTGTATACATGCTCGTTTATATTGGTTTTTAATGTTGTTCTGTTAAGAAAAGAAATGTATCTCTGTTATTTTTTAATTTGTTAGGGTTTCAAAACATGTAATTTAAAACATCTAAGTCGTCAAAATCACTTGAAGATGACATCTTTCTCATTATCTAAATTTAATATTGTTCATAACATGTAACACTGATTTTGTTGCCATATTGTGGAGACTAAGTGGATATGCTCTTAAGTACATTTGTTGAATGAACAAAATCTATAGTCAAAGATTTTTATAGTACGGTTGTTCTCTGTAGTCAAGGTTTTTACAGTGCTTGGGTTGTTCTCTAGGTGCAACTTAAAAGCACTATTCTACCGATTAAAGGAGTTTATCAGGGATGGAATTTGACAGGCAAAAGGAGTCTTTTACAGTGCTTGGGTTGTTCTCTAGGTGCAATTTAAAAGCACTATTCTACCGATTAAAGGAGTTTATCAGGGATGGAATTTGACAGATAAAAAGGAGTCTATTAGAGATGGAATTTGACAGGCAAATTGTTTGTCGTGGGATGATTTGTCCATCAAATACGTTAATTTTTTTGACAAGCCATCAACATTCTTAGTGAAATCGATCAAAACATGCAACTAAATCGAGTAAACAGTCAAATTTGACTGTCTGTTGGGATTTGAAATTCCTACCATGAAGTCTATATAATTCCCATACCTGCTTTAACTCAGTAAAGTGACCACCCTGGATTTGCATACTTTGTCGTCGCAGCTCCTGTTCATGTTTTGAAAATGGGATTTATAGAGCACATGTTTTGACGAAAATTGGGCACATGTTTTGACGAAAATTGGGTTTTATGATATGATTCCCATACTTGCTTTAACTGGGTAAAGTAACTACCCTGGATTGTTAGAGCAAAATGCCATATATTGTAAATCAAGATTTGCACACTTTGTCATCGCATCTCCTGTGCATGTTTTGAAAATGGGATTTGTAGAGCACATGTTTTGAGAAAATTGGGCACATGTTTTTGACGAAATTTCAAACATAGAGCACATATTTCGAGGAAATTTGGTATTTTCTCTAAAACATGGAGCACATGATCGTATCCAAAGTATATGGAAGTGATGTGAAACTTGAATGTGATGGCTTATTTTATTTAGGGTGTGATTAATATTATTTAATTAAATTTAATCACTTTCATTATAAGCTGGCAAAAAAAATTTCGCCCATAAATACATATTGGTCAACATACTAATACATGGGAATTACACATTCTTCTTGGTTAATCAAATTCAAAATAACAACTCTATGTAATATTTTACCTACCATTCTAAAAAAAATGTTGTCCTTGGTTATAGTTTTACCTACCATTCCAAAATGTTATTCTTGGTTATTCCTATATGGATAAATCCTATCATAAACACCTAGTAACAAACATATTTTGAAATACATACATAAACACCTAGTAACAAACATATTTTGAAATACATATAAACACTAAAAGGATAACTAAATCAAGAAACTTTGAGACGAGTGTTTGCATAGGTCTGTTTAAGAGTATGCAAATCCATATAAGCTAAATGTTGTCAAATAGTTTCTCCTTCCTTGTTGGTTGTTGACCCAATTGATAAATTTGCAATTGATTGGGCTATATTTTGATAATTCAATAATTCAGCAGAATGCATTCCTTTCTCGGCTCCAAGATCTCTTAACTTTGATGGTGCATTGTTTCCATAAACATAATAGTCTCATTGTCCCTAATTTCATCTTGAGCTTGGGTTTGAGCCGCCAATTCTACAATGACTAACTTGTTTTCCAGAGAAATGATTTCCTAAGCTGTCTTTTTAAGTCTGAAATTTCGCACCATGTGCATCGCCCTTCATGCTTATGTCCCAAATTCATTGTTATATGGTTCTTCAAAAACCATTTGAGGGTGTCCCACTCTTCTCAAATACCAACAACTTTACATATTGAATAATACAAAATGAAACTTACCCAGTGTTGATCAATTTTCCTTTGAGATCTTTGGGTTCTCCCCGCACTTCCAAATTCACACAAATGACTAGAAGGGGCGTAGAGGAAGGATCCCATTATCACATATTTATCATAATGCCCATTAAAATTATAACCTCAAGAATGTGCTCGAAAAATTGAGATCCTCTCCCCTAGCCATAGAGAGAACTGAGCCAGTAACCGCAGTTGTAACAAATCTCCCTAGGGCATTTCCAAAGTCGAAACACCCTTGAAATGATGCAAATAAATTCTTCCCCACAACAACCAAACTAGAATTTCAACAAGGGAATGCATGTTCCCACTTACGCCATGAGTTAATTGGGTGGATGGTTGATTAAACCCACATTGTGACATCCCAATGTGTGAAGTATCGCCCACTACGTAAATGAATGTGAGCATTGCATGCAAGGTGATGACCCCACAATTTAACACACATGCCTTCATATTTTTTTAAGGAAACTGGAGAATTTTTTTATTAAAAAGCTCTGTAAGAGAACTTGCCCAAAAAACATCCTTTGCAAGAGTGGCAAAAATAGGCTGATAACTTGTTACACAGTCCAGAGAATTAGTGTCTAGTTGAGACTTGTACAAAATTTCAAAATTTCTCCCATGAAATAGTCTATAAAATATTACTAAGATCAAAATACATAAGCAATACATTTATAGGTAAACTAGCTAGGGGAGTCTTTCATGTTTGTCGCCTCTTCTTCATGTTTCAACGAAAAATTCAAGTCTGAAATGTGTTGAAGGTGTCCCGAAGATGAGGCTGCATCTGAATTGACTAAAATTGAGCGAGTTGGAGACTGAGGACTTGGTCTAGAATTCATCTCTTCAACCTCTGATCGAATAGTCGTGCACTCATGATGGAGTTGTTGTTGTCCCTTTTGTCATTCCTCCAAATTTCCAAGGCAATCGGCTCTTAGGCGAACAATCCATTAACTTGAATTTGCAAAGCTTGGATTGAGTGAACCAAAACTGTATGTTCTTCCTTTGGTGGCTCTCATCTCTCCATTGCGCATTTCCTGTACTTTTCTTAGCCATGTTTCGATTCCTAGCTTCAACTACGACACAATTAAATTCGGATGCTTCCACAAACATACCTTGATCCAACTACAAATTCTTCAAATGTGTTGCATCCTCTTGTGTAAATTTCAGGCATGGTACTCTTAAATTCACCTCCCATATCATGAGAAATGATAACCACGAAGGGGAAGGATATTTTCATGTCATGTCCATTAAACCTAATATATTCTCACACATAGTGATCAACTAACTAGGAAAGGCAATACAATCATCATGTTGTGTGGGTGATGTCTAGGAGAGCTTGGATGACGAGAATGCCATGAAAGAAAGGACAATAGCCATAAGGCCAAGAAAGAAAAATGCCAAGGGAGATG
>SNQJ01S0002677.1:53086-63208 GCA_010110895.2 Picea sitchensis
TCCATGAACAATCTGTTGAAGACCTTATATCATAAAAGTACCCTTCCTATCAAAGAAACAATAACTTGTTTCAACCCTCATGTCATATTTTTGTTGCTGAAAGAGAAGAAGAAGATGATAATCTAAGTTTAGAAGGTGAAAAACTGAGAAATTGGGACCATAAGCCAAGCTATGATGAATATCCCTCACAATCAGAAGATAAGACAAAAGAATGTAGTTTCCCAAACACTTCTAATTGTGATGAACTACCCTATCAACCCCCTATTCCTCTTGAAGACACAAGCTCAATTTCATCAAGCAACCAAGATCAAATTCCATGTGATCAGATGAGAAAGGTTGAAATTAAAGAAAGACAAGCATCACTAATCCTTTTTCCTAATACACCTCATGAACAGGAGTGGACCAAGGCCATATGCATTGAGGATGAATCAGAAAATCAGCAAGCCATACAACAACCAAGCACAGTGGAGGAAGGACCTAATGCAATACTTTTCCTTTTTACACAAAGAAATGTCACAAGGGAAAGTATTGATGATGTTTTTCAAGATCCATTTGCAGCCTGTATGCAAGCAGAAAGTGGGCATAGGCTCATTGATTTCTTCAATGGAAAGTGTATTGCCAAATGTTTCTTTGACGCGCCTTCAAGTAAGAATTATCTCTAGTGCTTAAGGAAGCACATTTCAAAGCTTCAAACAGTTGAAAAAATGATGAAATGGATTCATTGGTTGTTTCATGTAACTTGAATACTTCATTTTACCAATAATTAGAGTAGGTGTGTGCAATAATCTTGCTGAACAAGCATCATTTTCATCATTTTTTGTCAATTTCAGTTTTCATTTGCATTTAGCTTCAGTTGAAGGTCACAGATCAAAGCAAATTGCAGAGGTTAAAGGTTGGGAGCAGCCCTAGGATAAGGCACTGAAACTACAAGAGTTCTTAGAGCCTCACGGAGAGGAATCTATCCCCCATGGAGCCTATGTTAGCACAATAATTTGTAGCTAGAAGAGGCCTAACTATCAGAGTTTTGGGCTTTTCCTAAAGTGTTAACTCCATCAGTGGTAAAGTGCACAACCTACTATACTACCAAGACACCTAAACACAATGGGTTCGACATTATAAAACACCACCAACTGCTCTGCACATGTTCAAGATTGAAGGCATTGCATTTTGACATTTCTACCTAAAACTGCACACAGGCGCAACATAAGTGGCACTACCTAATATTTCTGGCAGAAAACGAATTGTGCAGAGTTATTTTACCAGTTTTTAGTCACTAAATTGAAACTTGGATTTTGAAAAATTGAGAAGGTATTTTTGAAAAATGGAGGAGGTTTTTGTTCATAACATGCCAAATAACAAAAAATTCTCTCAACTTTTCAAAATGTGTTATGGTTTGAGAGATATCAGACATAGAAGTGGCGCTACCCCACTGTTTTACAGCGGCACTGCCTAATTTCCTGTAGTGGTCATGATTTTGATATTCACCTTGTTGGGAGGTTTCCACATGTCAAGGAGAGTTCGAATGACTTCTTAATGATTCTTTAGATGTCAAGGAACACCTTCACCTAATATTTAGCTCCATCAAAGGCCTCATGCAATGAGGTGGAGACATTTTATTAATGACTTCCAACAAATTCCTGAAAATTAGCAGTTTGTTGGATTTTTATCTCTTTGATTGTTGCCACCTATCTCCAAGGCTTAGAATCCAATGGAGGATATGGGATTTGATATCCTTAGTTCATTTGGATTCTATTGTATATTTAAATAAGGAAAGATCTCTTGGAGAAGAGGGAGGGGATTCATGATCCAAGAGGGGAGAGAGCTAGAGGAGAAGTTTATTTGCTCAATTGTAAGCCTGAGGGCCTGTTGTAATTAGCATTTTTGCCATTAGAGATTCATGAGAGTTTCTTATCAGACTTTGTGTTCTTTTTTATCATTCTATATTGTCATCTTTCTTGAATAATATTTACATATTTTGAAGATCAAAAGATTCCTTTGGTTAATGAATTCATGAGCTCCAAAGGATTTGTGGTAATTGCTTGTTAATCACAATTTATTGTTCAATCACTCTTTAATATATATTACAGAAAGGATCTTTGTTATGTGGTTATTCTTCTCTTTTTTTACCTTCTATTCTTCTATCCATCTTTGCATAAGCCTTTTTTCTAGTAGGCAACTTGATTTCCTTTGATCTGTAGGATGTTATGACTCCATGCCCAATGGAATGTATTTACAGCAGTCTGATGCCCCCCTTTTTACTCTCCTCTTACTGATCCACCTATTCAAAATATTTTAATACATTTACATTTCTATGTTACCAAGCTTACTCTCATTTGCAGTCTGGGAGTGTCTCTTGGATTGATAACAGTTTCCACATAAAAATACTGGTGAACTATGTATGTGTATTATTTCTCATTGTTCATGGTTTATGTCTTCTACACTTGTTTAATGATATTGGTAAATTGATCATAAAGTTAACAAAACTTATATATTTTGGTTAAAAAGGATTAAAAATCTCTATTATCAATTCACCCCCCCTCTCAGTAATCCAACAACTCGTATCAGAGTGAGTCCTTCAAAAGAAAGTTTAACCACTGGAAGGAGATAATGGATTACTCTAAGATTGGGAAACCACAATTTGATGGGGAAGATTGTGCCTTATGGAGCAGAAGAATAAAGACACACATACAGACACTAGGATTTTATGTTTGGCGATCAGTGGTAGATGGATACAAAGCACCAACCATTCCTCCAACATATAAAGATGGAAAGAAAATTGAAGAAAATAATTTAGGAGCCACAAGTGCACTCCTGAATGGTTTGACTAAATCATTATACACCAATGTTATGCATTGTTATAAACATATCTTCCTACTTTCCATGATTTGATGAAGTGGTGAACAATATCAAAGGTCTGGGATACGAGGTAAATGAACCAGTTGTTGTCAAAAAGGCATTGAGATCCCTACCGATGATATTTGATTCAAATATTTCAGCACTAGAAGAGAGAGAGGATCTAGCTACACTGACCACATATGAGTTGCATGGGACACTCACAGCTTATGAGATGAGAACAAAGAAAGAAAATATGGTTACAAAGAAAGCAACATTCAAAGCATCTAAGAAGAAAAAGAAAAAGGGCAAGCAAAAGGCAAAGTCATATAGTAACAATAGTGATATCTTAGAAGATGATGAAGAAGTAGCCAACTTCATCAGAAGATTGAAAAAGGGAACTGACAAATATAGATGTAAGCTTCCATTGATTTGTTTTAATTGCGATGGTATTGGTCTTTTTTCCAATAAATGTCCCCATAATAAAAAGAAAAGAAATGAAGAAGATGACTCTAAGAGTAAACAAATATACAAAGGCAAAAGAACTAAAAATATTTTTTTCAAGAAAATCCTTTGCACCAAAGAAGACAGCTCCTCATCAGAAGAAGATGATGTCAACGATAGTGATACATAAATGTTTTTATTCATGGCACTAGAAGATTCTGAAGAAGAATATGAAGAGGCAGAATTTGACTACATAGAAGAATTGTTGAGTGCCATAGAAGTTATAAAAAGGGAAAAGAAGAAAAAAAAGTAACTTCAGGAAGAAATAAGAGGAAAAGAAGGAGTTCATAATTCGAACTCGGAAGATCTATAGAAGATGATCACCAAATTAAAAATCAAAGTGGAGGAAGACACGAGAATTGAAGAATGAATCAAAGAATAGTTAGAATAAAGAGACATGATCATTGGAAATTTGGAAGTAGATATTGTCACATTAAGAAAATATCTTCAGAAAAAAAACATGAAGAACAACTCTAAAGTTTTGGATGATATTATTAGCATTCAAGGACCACATCATGACAAGTCTAAAATATGATACAATCAGATTGAAAAGGGATCAAGCTGCAAAACAACAGATCAAGAAACAAAACCAAGAATATACGTAGAGACAATCAAAGGATCTCATGAGAAGAAAGAATACAAGAAGTTTCACAGAAAATATCACAGAGACAGTCCACCACCCAGAAGATTTAGATTTCAAAATCAACATCAGTCAGAAACAAGAAGGCCTGAAGAAGAAGAAGGGTTCATAAGAGTAACTCCTTTTAGAAGATATACAACTCCCAAGTATCAAAATATCTTCCTTGTATTATGTTATTCATGTAACAATTTTGGACATAAGGCTGCAAATTGCAGAGAAAATGACAAGAATAGAAAAAACCATGAATGTTATACATGACATGGTTATTCAAGAAGTCCTAGTGAAATATAGAGTAGAAACTACAACAAGTTTGAATCCTTGAGTACTGAAACATAATGCTACAAGTGAAACAACTTTGGACACAAAGCCAAAGATTGTAGAATGAAAGTTACTCCAAGAGAATCACAACATAACAACAATAGTTACAGAAAGGAACCTCAAAGAATATGGATAAGGAAGCATAATCAATACAACAATGAAGAATGCACACTTTCTCTACAAGATCAACATAAGAAACGTGGTTGGTATGTTGATAGTGGTTGTTCAAAGCACATGAGATGTGATAAGGACAAGTTTCTAACCTTGAGAAAGGAAAGAGATGGGCCAGTCTCTTTTAGAAATGATGACTCAGCCAAAATCATTGGAAGAGGCACAATTAGGATTGGAAATAAGGATACCAAGGCAGAAAATGTTCTACTAGTGGAATATATGAAGCACAATCTTCTGAGTGTAAGCCAAATGTGTGACCAAGGTCATAAATTTGTGTTTGATTCACATAAATGAGAGATAAGAAAAGAAAATTCATGCAGAGTGGTGGTGAAATCTATGAGAACTCCAAGCAACATATATGTACTAATTGAAATTGGAAAGGAAAAGTGGTGTTTCGGAAAGGAAGATGAAGTTTGGCTATGGCATAGAAGAATGGGTCACATAAATTTTGATAATCTTGTCAAGGTCAGAAAAAAGGAAGCAACCAGAGAAATTCCCCAGATCATGAAGCCAACCAACACTTTATGCAAGCATTGTCAACAAGGAAAGCAAACCAAGACAAATTTCAAGTCAAAGGAATACTCCACAACAAAACTGTTGGAAATTGTGCATATGGATGTAGTTGGACCAACTAGAACAAAGGGGTTGAAAGGTGAGAAATATTTTATACTATTGGTTGATGATTATACAAGAATGACTACAGTTTGTTTTTTGAAGAAGAAGTTAGAGGAATTCAAGAACTTCAAGATGTATAAGGAGATGGTTGAAAATGAAATAGATTCGAAAATCAAATGCTTGAGATCGGACAATGGAGGAGAGTTTACTTCGAAGGAATTCATGGAATTCTTCAGTAAGCATGGGATAAAAAGGAAATTCTTTGTTTCTAGGACACCACAACAAAATGGAGTCGTCGAAAGGAATAACATGACAGCACAGGAAATGGATCAAACTATGTTAATGGATTCCAAGTTGATAGACCTCTTTTGGGTACAGTTAAAACATGCAACAGTTCACATTCAAAACAAAGGAATGCTTATAAACAACAATGATAAAAATCCTTATGAGCTATGGAAAGGAAGACCAACGAATGTGAAGCATTTCATAGTTTTTGGAAGAAAATGCTACATCAAAAGAGAAGATGGAAGAATGGGAATGTTTAATTCTCATGTGGACAAAGGAATACTTGTTGGGTACTCGAGCAACAAGAAATAATACATGTAATATTCCATATATAAAATAGTATGCAGAACAAACATAATTAGCTAGAAATGGAAGATGAACAACAATATAACCAGAACAACACCACAATAATACCAAAATGATACCAGAATAACACGAGAAAGAGCACTTTGATTACTAAGAGAAATGTTCACTTACCTCTTCGAGGGGGAAATCTCCAGTAGAGTAGAGATCTATTACAATAATATCCAAGAAAACATTTCTCATACTCTCGACTCCTATTTATACTAAATATGTCTAACAAAAGAACCATCTAGAGGAATATCCTTCTAGAAGTAGAAGATTCTATTAGGTCTTCTTACATTGGACTTATTCTTTCTTATTGCTAGACCTTATTAATATTGACCTTTATTACATGGAAATATATTATACTACCTATGTGAGGGGTTAGGTCCCTAACATGTCCTCCCCCTTAAAAACAACCTCGTCCTCAAGGATTGAGATGGGGAAATTGTTGCAGAATGGTAGTTGGTTCCCAAGTGTCATATGTTGGAGTTGTATCTTTCCATTGGACTAACACTTCCTTGATGGTTCACTGACGCAGATGACTCTCACGTTGGTCCAAAACTGCTTGTGGTTGTAGCCAAATGGAGCCTTATTCATCCAACTCGGGAAGGTTGGTTTGAGTTTGGCACTTAGTTCCAATCACCTTCTTTAAGCAAGAAACATGAAAAATAGGATGGAGCTTAGAATGACTGGAAAAAGATAACTAATAGGCCACCTTTCGTGCATGCTTGAGAATGGTATACAGACCATAAAATGTTGGCACTATTTTCTAACAATGGTCAACCTTGAGGGAATTTTGCTTGTACGGTTGTAGTCGAAGAAACACTTGATCCCCTTCTAAAAATTGACGTTCAGAGTGGCCTTGATCTGCTTGTTGCTTCATGTGATTCTGGTCCATGACCAAATTCTCTTTGAGGGTACAAAGAATAGCCTCTCGAATTGTAAGCGTTTGTTCAACCGCCTGGACCTTCAAGACACCTGGAAAATATGAGAGGACTGAAGGTGGATTTTGTCCATATACCACTTCAAAAGGAGTCATGCGGGTAGTTGTATGGTATGAATTTTTGTACCACCATTCAGCTAGTGGTAACCATTGAGCCCAGTGATATTTATTTTCCGATGAAAAACACCTCAAATATGTTTCCAAACACTTGTTGACAACTTCAGTTTGACCATCAGTATGGGAATGATAAGTTGTGATGAGATGCAATTGGGTGCCTTGTAGCTTGAACAGTACTTGCCAAAAGTTGCTGGTGAAAGTTGAGTCGCGATAAGAAACAATAGAATGCGGCATGCCATGAAGTTTGAAGACCTTATCCATGAAAATTTGAGCCACAATGGATGTTGTAAATGGGTGTTGAAGAGAACATAAATGTGCATACTTGGAAAGACGATCAACTACCACCATGATGACTGATTTTTTGCCCGATTTAGGTAAGCCTACAATAAAATCCATAGAGATATCCCGCCAAATAGCAGGTGGGATCAGAAGCAGTTGTAGTGTGCCAGGAGATTTGACTTTTTTTCCCTTGGTGCATTGACACACATCACATTCAACCACAAAATTGTGAACGTCATGTTTCATACCATCCCAGAAAAAAGAACGTTTGACCCGGTCATAGGTTTTGGTAAACCCTGAGTGCCCAACTGTGGGTGTAGCAAGAAGCTCAGAAAGTACTATGGATTTAAGTTTTGACTGTTTACTTAAATACAAACGACCTTTGTATCAAATCTCATCATTGAGCCAAGAGTACCCTGGGGAAACTGGAGAATTGGAATGCAATTGTTGTATCAGATGTGAACTTTTGGGATCATGAAGCCTTTCTTGGTGAATTTCTTGGAGCCAATATGGTACAATGAAGGAGAGAGAAAAAAGGGACCCTTCATATTCATATTTTCTGGAAAGTGCATCATCAAACACATCATATTTTCCTTTATTTTAAATTATCTCATAATCATATCTGAAGATCTTAGTCACCCATTTTTGTTTCTCTGGGGAGGAAAGGCATTGTTCCAGAAAATACTTGAGGATTTGATGATCTTTATTAATTTGGAATCATTTCCCCAATATATAAGGACGCCAAATATCCATGGCATGCATAATAGCCAACATTTCCTTTTCATAGATTTATTTTCCCAAATTTCTCTCAGACAGTTGTTTCTTGGTAAAGGCCAAAGGCTGACCCTCTTGCATAATTAGGACAATGCCAATTCCTTTCCTGAAAGCATCATATTCTAGGACAAAGGTCTTTTTGAAATCAGGAAGGGCCAGGACATGAGTGATGCACATGGCCATCTTGAAGGTTTGAAAATCCTGAGCAACTGCTGGAGTCGAAGTGAAATAATTCTTTTTAAGGAGTGCAGTGAGAGGTGCCACAATCTTTCCATAATTCTTAACAAAAATGTGATAATAACCTGTTAAACCCATAAATCCATGAAAGATTTTGAGATTCTTTGGGTGAGGCCAATCTTGCATAGCTTCAATATTTTTAGGATCCACCCTAACGCTAGTCTTGCCAACAAGATGACCCAAGTACTCGACTTCTGCGGCGCCAAAATCACATTTATATTGTTTGAGGAAAAGTTGGTGCTAAGAGAGTAGATGGAGAATTCGATCCACATGAGCAAGATGGGTTTTCCAGGTTTTACTATAGATGAGGATATCATCAAAGGAAACTAAGAAAAAATGACAGAGATAAGGATGAAAGACATGATTCATGAGGCTTTGGAAAGTGGAGGGAGCATTAAACAAGCCAAAGGGCATGACCAAAAAATCATAGTGGACCTCATGATTTCTAAATGCAGTCTTGGGAATGTCTACCTCTTTCATATGGATTTGGTGGTAGCCAGAATGAAGATCAAGTTTAGTAAAGAACTAGGCACAACTCAATTCATACAAGAGGTCATCAATGTCAAGAATGAGAAATTTGTCTTTAATGGTGAGTGTTTTGAGGGCACGGAAGTTAGGAAACATGCACCAAGAACCTTCTTTCTTAAGGACCATGACCACAGGAGAAGAGTAGGGGCTTGTACTAGGGCGGATAACACCTGTGTTGAGCAGTTCTTGAACAATTTTCTCAATTTCATTTTTTTGGGAAAAGGGGTGATGATAGGGATGAATATTGGGAGGAAGGCTTCCTGGGACAAGGGGAATGGAATGATCATGAACACCAGGGGAAGGAGGGAGTCCCTGGGGAGTGGAAAAAACCACTTGATGATTAGAGAGGATGGATTGGAGGTCATGTGACATAAAGGGTGTCTCAGTTTCTTGTATGGCATGGAGTTGGGAAATAATGCAAGAATGACCTTTTTTTAGCATCTTTTCCATGTGATGGGAATTGATGATCTTCGGAGAACCGACGATGATGCCTTGGAACTTATATCGTTGGCCCTTCTGGTCGAATTGCATGGTTAATTCCTTAAAATCCATGAGAATGGGACCCAAAGTCCTTAGCCATTATTCACCCAACACAATGTCACAACCACCCATGTCGATAGCAAACATATGAGATTTCATGTGGTATTCACCAATTTGGAGACACATTTTCACAACTCCCTCCACATTTCATGGACCCACCATTTGCAATCATGATTTGAAAATAATTGACTACACAGATATAGCAATTATTTTCTTGGGCAATGCGGCGATGAATAAAATTATGGGTTCTTCCACTATCAACAACAATGATGACCTTCCTATTCTTGATGTAACCAATTATCTTGAGGGTTTGGGGAGAACAGAAGCCAGTGAGAGCATTTAGGGAAATGACAGGTTCTACTTTGGGAGGGGCTGAAGGAGGGGTTATGTCAGTGGGTTTAGGTGACACAGACACAAGGGGAGCCTCAACATCCTCTTCCCAAACATCCTCCGAGATGGCCATAAAAATATTTTGTTCCTTACACTTGTGTCTCGGAAAATATTTGTCATCACAATTATAACAAAGGCCTTTGAGTTGACGTTCATCCATTTTGGCCTTGGTCAATTTTTGGATCCTTAGTGGAGTAGACGGAGGAGTGGGAGTTACTAGTTTAGTGCGATGAATAGAGGGTTTTCGGTTTTGAGAAGAGAAAACCTGTTGCGCTTCCTTAGCTCTTTTAGTAGTGTCCACCCAAATCTGAGGCTTAGCCATGAGGACATGGGAATGGATCTCATCCTTGAGGCCACGGATAAAATATTCTCGGAAAAAAGCATCAGACATGCCCTCTGTATGAAAAGCCAGTCTCTCAAAAGAAGCTATAAATTCTTCCACTGTGCCAGATTGTTTCAATTTTGTCAAATGACCTAAATGGTTGGTGTCAGTGTCAAAGCATTCATAAAGCTCTACCACAAAGCGTGTCCAAGCCACATAACCTTGGCAAGCATTTTTTCTCCATTGCCACCATTGCCAATGTTCTTGATCTAGATGGAGAAC
>SNQJ01S0002677.1:63258-79350 GCA_010110895.2 Picea sitchensis
GCCATGAGGACATGGGAATGGATCTCATCCTTGAGGCCACGGATAAAATATTCTCGGAAAAAAGCATCAGACATGCCCTCTGTATGAAAAGCCAGTCTCTCAAAAGAAGCTATAAATTCTTCCACTGTGCCAGATTGTTTCAACTTTGTCAAATGACCTAAATGGTTGGTGTCAGTGTCAAAGCATTCATAAAGCTCTACCACAAAGTGTGTCCAAGCCACATAACCTTGGCAAGCATTTTTTCTCCATTGCCACCATTGCCAATGTTCTTGATCTAGATGGAGAACACAATACCAGAGTTTGGATAACTCATCTGTAATGTCATACAAAGAGAAATAATGTTCCATTTGAGTTACCCAGCCAGTGGGATCCGAGCCATCAAATTTGTTCACATCCAAACATGGAAGGCGTAGGTCACGCTGAAAGTGATGGGGCTGAAAATTCTGGGAATGAGAGGAAGTTTCACCTTTCGTATGCAAAGGTGGGTCGGATAAGGGAAGATCTGCATGAATATGCAGCTTAGCGCAGATCATCTTAGTGATAGATTCAAGCTGGGTAGTAATGTCTTGTTTGAGTTCCTTGATTGAGGTGGCGATGGAGGAATGCATGTTTTTATTGATGGTGTCAATATTGGAACTGAGTTGTCTCACTTCTTGTTGGGTTTCTGTGAAATTAGAGTGCAAGGTATTGAAGCGAGCTTCCAAGTCTTGGCTATGGGTATGGGCCACAATGACAAGGGAACATGAAAAGGGGCGGGTGGGACCACACAAAAAATGGGTTATGGGTGAAGTGTATCACACCGATCAGGGTGACAAGTTGAATCCAATGGGGTAGAGCTCAATAAGGGTGTTGGAAGGGGGTTGGGTCGATCAGAAAAAATATTTGCTGAAAAATGATAGGTATGATTGCGATAAGTGTGAAGAGAGAAATCCAACGGAATAGGTCTCAAATAATGGTGCCAATAGGATCCATACTTTGTTTTTGTTTTTTTTACTCCTATGGAGTTATACTCCAATATGAAGAATATTGCAATGATGAAATTCCCAAATTCTTAACATGAAGAAATTTGTAGTAATTTCTCAACTCGAATGCATGAGACACAGTTGCATGGCAATAGATCTTGTGTGTTTTGTTTTTGTTTCCATCCCAAAGGTTAGGTATTCAAGGGTTCTACAGATAAGGGTTTTCCCTGTGTTATAGCTCTCTGATATATGTGCGGGGTCCAACATTAGTACTTGACCCAATATCTCAGGGAACCAACTAAGGAGGCTAGAACGTTCCCTTAGCCGTACTACCCGACTACCCATGTACTAAAGAGTATCTTCTCAAGTGTTGTTCTCGGTGGCACTATAGCATTCAAGAGACCGATACATATACAGGTGTTGTCTGATGCGCTACCACTCAAAGGGGTACCAACAAGGGTTACAAGGGTGGCCAACAAATGTGCGCTTAAGTACCACTTTTATTTCCTGCGTGTATGATTCCCTGACCGCGAGTTTACACGCATAACAATAGATTCCTGTAGCTTAAATATGTTGAAATACGTCTCTACCCTGAAAAAAATTAACCCAAAATTTTATGTCGAGGAAGGTTCTCTGATGCCACTTGTAATATTCCAGATATAAAATAGTATGCAGAACATAAATAATTAGCTAGAAATGGTAGATGAACAACAATATAACCAAAACAACACCACAATAATACCAAAATGATACCAGAATAACACCAAAAAGATCACTTTGATTACTGAGAGAAATGTTCACTTGCCTCTTCAAGGGGGCAACCTCCAACAGAGAAGAGCTCTATTACAATAATATATAAGACAAAAATTCCCATACCCTCGACTCCTATTTATACTAAATTTCCATAATACCTTTGATATGTCAAAAATTGACAAAGATGGAGTAGACTATTACTGATCCTATAGTAGCAGGATGAAGAAGACTATTATTGAGAAAAATATAGTGGTCCTCTCCCTATATTAGGTGTGAGACTCCGTCATAAAAAATGTTTTGCATGAAACCTATCATGACAGATAGTTTTCATCCCTCAAAAAAATATTTTCTTCTTGAGAATATTTAGATATGTCTAAAAAAAGAACCATCTAGAGGAAGATCCTTCTAGAAGCAGAAGCTTCTATTAGGTCTTCTTACATTGGACTTATTCTTCCTTATTGCTAGGCCTTATTAATATTGACCTTTATTACATGGTAATATATTATTCTACCTACATGAGGGGTTAGGTCCCTAACAATACAACTGATTCAATCTAAGGCTCAAAAAAATTGTGGAAAGCATCAATGTGATGTTTGATGAGACAAGTGGATAAAGGATAAAATAAGAAGGCAAGGAATCATTGGAATAGGTTCATGAAGAAGAATTAAAGGAAGAAGAAGTAGCAGAAGAGGAAGATGAAGAAGAGAAAGAACAACAATATATTCAAGTTCCTCCAAAGACACCTAGCAGATGAATACAAAAGAATCATCCATCAAATCAAATTATCAGGAATAAAGATGTAGGAGTTGAAACTAGAAGAAGAATTTGTTCACCAGGACAACTGAACCTAACACTACTATCTACAATTGAGCCAATAATTTTTGAAGAAGCCAACAAGGATGAATTCTGGATCAAATCCATGAATGAAGAGTTAGATCAGACAAAGAATGATGAAACTTGGGAACTAGTTCCAAGGCCAAGGAACAAGAATGTGATCGGTATGAAGTGGGTCTTCAGAAACAAATTGAACGAAGATGGAGAAGTTACCAAAAATAAATCAAGATTGGTATGTAAAGGATTTGATCAGGATATGCCCCTATTTATAGAATGGAAGAAATCATATTGATCCTCACTTGTGCATGCTCCAAGAATATTAAAGTGTATTAGATGGACGTGAAATCAACCTTCCTAAACGATCATCTAGAGGAATAATTCTACAGTGAGAAACCAGAAGGATTTCAATTGTCAGAGAATGAAAACTATGTTTGTGGGTTGAAGAAGGCCTTATATGGTCTCAAACAATCCCTCAAAGCATGGTACTCGAGACTAGAAAGATACTTACAACAACAAGGGTTCAGGAAAGGGAATGCAGACAACAACCTCTACATCAAGGTAAATCAAGATAGTATTTTGTTAATTGAAGTTTATGTTGCATATATTATCTTTGGAAGTGATGATGACAGGATGAGCCAGAAATTTTCAAAGGATATGTAGGATGAGTTCGAAATGTCATTACTTGGATAATTATCTTTATTTTTTGGGTCTTCAGATATGTCAAAGAAACCAAGGAATTTTTATCTCTCAAACCAAGTATATAAGATAAATGCTAAGTAGGTTTGGAATGGAAGATTGAAAACAGTCAATACTCCTATGCAAACCAGTTGTAAGTTAAGTAAAGATGATGATTCAAAGGCTACAAATCAGAGGCAATATACGTCAATAATTGGCAACTTACTTTATGTGACAACATCCCGACCATATGTAATGTAGGTAGTTGGATAGGTGGCATGATTGCAATCAACACCAAAGGAATCACATGTTTTAGCAATAAAGAGGATATTCAGATAGCTCAAGGGTACATAAGAGTTTGGATTATGGTATCTAAAAGGAAAGGATCTATCACTTAATTCAAACACATATGCATATTGGGCAGGTTGCATTGATGACTGAAGAAGTACAAGTGGAGCAAATTTCTACTTGGGTGAGTGTTTGGTATCTTGGCTAAGCAAGAAACAATCATCAATATCATAGTCTATAACCGAAGCAGAGTATATAGAAGCAACATGATGTTGTACATAGGTTCTATGGATGAAACAAACATTGAAATATATACAGGTTGAGTATGATGAGTCCCTTCCTATATTTTGTGATAACACAAGTGCCATCATTAACTCAAAGAATCCAGTGATGCACTCCAAGACAAATCATATTCTGATCAAGTTTTATTTTCTACAGGAACAGGTTGCATAGAAGAACATCATATTTGAGTATGTTGGGACTAAAGAATAGATTGCAGATATCTTTATAAAGCTTCTTCCAATGGAATCCTTTGAGTATCTTCACCAGAAACTTCGAGTAGTTTCTGCCCCACAATGACTTTTGAATGTGATTCTTATATGTCATAGAGTTACACAAGGAAGACCCATGAAGAAGATAGAGGACAGTTTAGTTAGGGGGAGCATCCCCATGGAGAGTTCGGTCAAGGGGAGTAGCCCCGATGGAAATTTACCTTTCCCATTAATGTCATCATGTCAAAGGGGGAGAGATTCATCATATGCATGGAGAGAAAGCATAGAGGAAAGATTCTATTGGGAGAAATGGTCATAGGGGGAGCATGAGCGACATGAATTTAGTGTTGCATCAAAGTGTTGCCATCAATGCCAAAGGGGGATATTGTTGATTAATTGGGTTGGTTTTCATTGATGTCAACCCTTGAAGCAAGTCCGATAGAAAATTCTAGTAGCCCCAATAGTGTGGATAAGGAACCCATGTTTATCTAAGGATTAATGTAATGAAGATCAATGAATTTTTAGGAAACACTATCATATATGGATAGTACATGCCGCTCCGTTTCCAGTGATATATGGCACATCACGTAGTTCCTCACGGTTGAGGAGATATGGCTTAGTGTAGTTGGATAACCCTCATGAGTTATCAAAAGCCCCTAGAAGGTCAAAGAAGTCAAATTATTCTAGAAGCTACTAGAAGAAGTTTACTAGTCAAAGTGGTTGTAACTAGGAGTTAATAATGAGTTACGTTATTGCAATAAGAAAATAATTAAAGATAAATTAGTTGCAACTAGAAGTGGTGAGTTTACTATTTGTGGATAAAGTGGTTGCAAGTGGGTAAAGTAGTTGAAAGTGGGTTAGCCCTAAAAGAGGGAAGTTGGGTAAAATAGTTAGAAGATAACCCCTAAAGGAAGATACTTGGAGAATATAAATAAGAGATAAAGGGTCTCTTATTAGCACCTATTGAGCACATTGTATATCTATTATTGTGAAAGGTTTATTTCAGGTACTCATTGATACATATAAAGTTGTGCAAGTCTGAGGAAGCGAAGGTAGAGTGATGGAAACATTCCATGGCTGAAGTAGAGAGAGAAAAGATCACAAAAATCCCTAGTTAGGGTCATCCGCATGGGTCACCCAGTAGACGTCCCACAAGGCACCCCTGCGGGTTGAGTAAATCTTGTCATGAGAGGCCTCACTTGAAACCTAGACTGTGTCATGTGAGGCACTACCAGAACTGAGGGTTGAGGCATGGTTCAGTTTGTAGAGGTTGAGAAAAGGTTACAAGATGTGTGACAATGTTCAGGTATGACATATCAAGCTACAGATAAAAAAGGTATGGTATATGCCTATGTGTAGTTGGATGTTGTTGTTTACATGAGATATGGTTATGGAATATTGAGGATTTGTCGTAGAGAGGCTATTGGTTGTATGGAACATAATGTATGAGAAATATCTACAGAAAGACAATGCTGGTATGTTTGGTATTTATCATTGGTACATCTTGTTGGGTTGATTGTTGAGGAATATCTTTTATTTCTTGGTACATGGTTGAGGGATTTTGGTTGAGGTGTGTTGCTAAAGTTGTTGGTACAGTTTTAGGCTGCATAATAGTGAGGGTTTATTATACATGATTATGATTGTATGCATATGTATGGAACATGATTAGAGAGACATAGTTTCTCATGGTTTGAGTTATATTCTTATGATATTGAGTATGAGATCTATGTTATCAGATCTGATCTGTTGAGGAGATTATTGGTACATGTTGGTACAGGTTGATTACAGGTTGTTGGTACATGTTGTTACAGGTTATTTGTACGGGTTGATTATAGGTTATTGGTACATGTTGACTACAAGTTATTGGCACATGTTGACTACAGGGTGTTGGTACATATTCATATAGGTTTACGGTGGCATATTTCACAGTGGCAGAGTGACAGTGTTTTCATCAATTATTTGTCACTTAAATTTTAGGGTGGTTGGACGAGACAAGGATAGGTGGTTGCAGACACCTTCCGATCGTATCCAAAGAACATAGGGGTTGTAGCCTCCTTCTGGTTGGAGCCATAGAATTGGGGAGTTGGAGCTTCCCTCGGGTTGTAGCCTGGAAATATAGGGGGTTGGAGCCTTCTTCCAGTTGCAGCTGGAGAAAAAAGCAAGTTGGTGCTTCCAATGAATGTACTTCTTAAAGACATATAAGAAAAAGCATTACGTGGATTTCTCCCTTACTAGGTTTCCACATAAAAATACTGGTGTACTATGTATGTGTATGATTTCTCATTGTTCATGGTTTATTTATTCTACACTTGTTTAATGATATTGGTAAATTGATCATAAACTTAAAAAACTTATATATTGTGGTTAAAATGGATTAAAAATATCTATTATTGATTCACCCCCCCCCTCTTAGTAATCCAACATATGAGAGCATTTTTATAGGCATGAGGGTTTGACATTTGGAAATCAATATTATATGGTTACACCACTCCAAAAGGAAGACCAAAGGGTGCAGTAACAAAGAAGATACACAACATAAAATGAAATGGAATTGAACATAGTTCTAAGGGGATTATTAGAGTCCAAAAAATAAATAAACAAAGTTAAAAATCATTCATAAACTAAAGATAATTGGGACAAACTACAAGAAGACTACACAAAGGAAGAAATGTAGGAATGTGAAGAAGATCAAAAGGAAGATACACCAAAAGAAAGAAGCCACATCAAAGAAAATGGATGAAAACCCAAATAAACATGCAATTGATGAATAAAGTGAAGAAAAGGTGAAGGAAGTCGAATCAAGTAAGTATTCTTGTGGTGATAAATTAAATCCTTGTGAAATTAGATGTACCTATGCAAATAAAAGTAGTTTTGAAAAAGAAAAAGATGAAACAAAAATCCATCCCTCAAAAGAAGAAGAGAATGATGAAGTAGAAGCAGAAGTAGACCTTGAAGGGGAATTGATTAGTGCTCTAGATGATTAGAGGAACGTAAGAGAGAAGAAAAAAATTCTAAAGGAAAAATTGCAGAGGTATCAAGAAAATAATACACTGTTATAAGAGAAGCTAAGTGAGACCGAAAAGACTATCATTATTTTAAAAGCACAAGTAGAAGTGGTTAAGAATACTGAAGAAACATTGACGATTCAATTAGAAGAGAAATATACCCAAATAAGCACAAACCTGCATAATGTTATGATTCAAATAGAAGAGGACAAGAAAATTGAAGAAGTCCTAAATAGTCAACTAAAAGAGAAGGAAGAAATATTTCAAGCAAGAGAACTTGAAATTGTTTCTCTAAGAGAATACGTGAAAAGGACAGCTTCCAAAAACTTGAAGTTTGAGACGAGTTCATCAGCCTTAGAATAAATCCTTAATAAACAAATATCTCCCAATGACAAGACATGTATTGGGTATGACCACAAGTAGAAACACATTGAAGAAGAAAAGATTTCCAAACCACCAAGGAAGACTGAACAAAGACCTAAAGGTCACACAAATGGATTAAAGGATTCCAATAGCATATTAAAATACCATTATCAATCAAGACATGACAATCAACCATCTCAAAGACCTCCATTTCAAATAATACCCTTTTCTTCCAGGTATCAAAGTTTATTTCCTAGTTATTGTTTTTGGTGCAACACTTTTGGACATAAGGCTATAGACTATAGAGCTTATGCAAGAAATAATCAAGCAAGGAATAGAGGTATCTACAATAATGTTGAATGTTACAAATTCCATAACTATGGACACATATCTCGGGACTGTAGAAGCATTATGGAGTCTTCTATGAAGTAAAATTCTCATATCAAATATAAGAAGGTTTGGGGAAGAAAACAAAAACAAGAAGAATAGGTCAATGGAGAATTCTCAGAGGACATACTCATAGGAGTTGCAGAGATGAGTAACAATGATAAATATGTAAGTAAAGAGGAATATGTTAGGATTACAAATGATGATCATGCAGAAAAGCAACATTATACGTTATTATAAACAATTTGGCATAGAGACTACCAGTATCATGGATAATGTTGAGGGGGAGTCTAAGTAGAAAGCAAGGAAGACCAAAGAAAGAAAAACAAAGAATTTTATAGATAATAATATAGTGGTTTGGTAAATCATACAAGAGAACATGGGGAGCTACTTCATAAAACTTCAAGAGATGCCCCAGTCTAAGGGGGAGTCAACACAATCAAGGGGGGAGTATTGTCGAAAAGGAAATATGCTCACAAAGATAGCATTATACTCAAAATAAGGAACCATTGATGATAGAGGGAGTAGAAAAATGAGTTAAATGACATTGGATGAAAGCATGAAGACCTGAGGAGAAATAGAAAAAGAAAGAGAATCATGAAATTCCATGGGGGGGGGGAAACACTTTATCCTAGATGTCAAAGGGGAGAGAAACAAATTGTTGGTGATAGGGGGAGTCACATGCTAAAAAACAATGTTCCCTTTGCCTTTGATGTCAAATATAAAGAGAAACAAATTCATGGATAGAGTGAGCATGCATCACTGCAAAAGGAAGAAGGTGTTTCCATCAATGAAAAAGGCGGAGATTGTTGAGAAAATGTTGTCATTGATGTCAANAATGTTCCCTTTGCCTTTGATGTCAAATATAAAGAGAAACAAATTCATGGATAGAGTGAGCATGCATCACTGCAAAAGGAAGAAGGTGTTTCCATCAATGAAAAAGGCGGAGATTGTTGAGAAAATGTTGTCATTGATGTCAAAAAAGTAGTGATGATGATGATGTGGTAGTAATGATAAGGATGTAATAGTGATGATAATGATGTGGCAGTGAAAAAGGGAGATTGTTTAAATATCGAAGCCATGAAGTCAATTAAAGAATCCTTGAAGCCATGAAGCCGATCCTTGAAGCCTTGAAGCCAAGTAAATAAGTCTTGAAGTCATGAAGCCAAGCGAAAAAGCCTTCAACACATGTTGATGAATCCTTGAGAAGCCAACATGTGGTAGTCAAGCCATGAGAACAAGTCAACGTCAAAGAAAATTGAAGAAGCCCATGATGCAGTAATGATGTTTCCAATTGAACAAGCCTTGAAGTTCCTTGAAGGAGCCTTAACATAAGTGTATATAAATCCAAAATGGTCCCCTTATGGCATAGCTTTTAAGAATGACCCTCACGGGATGAGATAAGATGTGGTTGTTTCCACATTCCCACTTTGAGTTGTACACAAATGGAGACTTTAAGGAGACTTGAAGAATCCCTAAAACCAAGTGAATAAACCCCTAAAGTCAAGTGAAGAAGCCTACATATGTCCAAAATAAATATTGAAAGTTGGATATTGTTGAAAGTATTATTTGTGGTTAATTTGGATACCACATATTTGAGGTCACTGTTATCCTACATAAATAACTCAAATGGAAGCACAAGTTACATTTTTGGAAAGCTTATTCCAAGACCTTTCCAATGGTATATGGAAGTCCCTATAAATCCTTAGGAATGAGGATATATGAGTTTTTCCATCCAATAACCTAGCAATAAAATTAAGTCTGAATCAACTAATTTTTGGAGATAGAATTACTATAAATATAGGATAGAATTTCACATTTTTAGAGTAACCAATGAAGAGATCAAGGCTGAGGTGCACTCAAAGTGTTGGGTAGTATTTCTTGTGTGCAAGGGAAATCTAAAGGATTTTCTTAAGGTCTTTTTTATTCTCAAGGCATGCTATGAGGTTGTGATGTTGTCATGAATGGATGTTGTCATTAATGGACATTGTCATGAATGGATGTTGACGTCAATGGATGTTTCTGTTAGTGATTACATTTTGGGAATGATGCTATGAGTCTTTCTAGGGTTTGAAAGATTTTCTATGGAATGAATCATGCAAGTGAAGTTAGAAGTACTATGTGTATGAAGATCTTGGATTGGTGATATCTTATTGAGTTGGTGCTTAGTTGAGAAGATTGGTGTCTTAATTTAGTAGGTTGGTCACTGTGCTTTAGGGAGTGGTTACTTCCTTTTAGTTGAAGCTGGTAAATCCAGGGGGTTGGTACCTCCTTCCAGTTGGTGTTGGTAAATCAGGAAGTTGGATATTCCTTCAAGTTGGTTCCTGTAAATCAGGGGGTTGGTGACTCCTTACAGTTGGTATTGTATAATTTTGGAAGTTGGTGATTCCTATGAATGTAATCTCAACATGATATAAGAAAATATTTATGTAGTTTTCTCCCATTTGGGTTTCCATGTAAAAATAATTGTGTTCTGTGTATGGAGTTTTTGTGATGATGAATGGCATTGTTAATGGTTGATGTTTACATGATGTTCTTAAGGTTAAAAATGGTAAAAAATCCTCAATATTGATTTACCCCACCCCCTTAGTATTGGTGAATATTCCAACACGAACAATGCAATTTTCAATCTTGATCTCTCCAAATGAAATTTATTAGAAATAATGCTATGGTTAGAACCCTTTGATAATATTGATGCAATCTTAATAGAAAACCCATTATTTTCCCTTGTTTATGTGATTTACATGATACCTATTCATGTTTAGTGATGTGATTTGGTTGAAGATGAACAACCACCATTAGGGGTTAATGAAACTTTTGGGAATATAGAAGGCCACATGATTTGGAATTTGAAGAGTCCCAAATGGGAATTTGAATGGCCATAACCAAACTTGAGTTCTCACTTAGTTTGTAAACTTTCTCACAGCATGTGCTAGGTTTTCCATGATCCCCATTCTCTAACATGCATTATGCTATGTCCATTTGCTCTTAGTTATCTAATTCAGTTGTAGATCAAATTTCCTTGTATACATTTCAATTTTGTTTATGTATTTCATTTGTAGAATTTTATTACATGTCATTTGATCACCTCGGAGATTGATTATCCAATGAATATTGAAGGATTGATCTATTTGATAAATGAACCTTTAAGAAACATTGTGGTTTGTGCCAAGATAACATTTCAATAATCTTCATCTAGATATTTAATGTTTATGTGGTATAGTTTGGTATTTGTTCCATTTGATTTCATTCTAATATTTGAATTAGTTTTTCGACACTTCTTTGGTAGGATAGGATAGGTTCTGATCCTACATTTATTGTTCTTGCATCCCAAAGTTTACACTCTCAGATTGATATATTTAATGTTAAGGATTTATACATATAAATAAACCAACATTTTTGGAGCCATTTCTAGGGAGGTGCTAAATGGATTAGAGAACTTACATTTTGTTGTTTATGTGCAAAATTATGTTGCACCAACATTTAAGACTTGGAGGAGGAGAATCAATAAGATGCAAAGGCGCCCTCACTTCAGAATTTATGAAAGAGTTCTAGCTCGCGGCATTCACTTTAGTGAGTTTCTCTGAGCCCTTTTCATTTTGGTTCAATGTTTCTTCTTTTAGTTTGATGCATGGAAATGGAAAAGCTTCTCATTCCAACAAGAAACTTGGTGAGAGAAGGGTCTTACTAGCGTGAGTTGTCTGAATACATACTCTACTTTGGAATTTGTCTTTTTTTGTGTGCAAGATTTCACCTGTTTGATCAAAGTTCGTTTTCTTGGTTTGTAAGAACACCATAAAATAATCCATGTGTGAGACGGGGATTAGAAGACCAACCAAAACAATGTAGAGTTGTTATCAAACTGGGATTAGCAGACCATACACTAATTCTTTCCCACGAGCTATAGTTTTTACCAGGGATGATTCTGCATTTCAAGAAGTAGTAGAGGAACCAAAGATCCATGAACATACTTCACAAGAGGAGGATATATAAGTTTCTCCTAGTAGTTCTCATGAGTAGATGGAAGAGATCAAAGAATCATGGACTACACCAGATGAAGAGAAAACACTAGAGCCAGAGATCGAATAATTTGTGTCATGTTTATCATCATATTCTTTGTGCATCATGGAGTGTGATGACCAATTATCATAAGATCCTTATGATCTAATAGCCAAAGAGAACCAAGGAGACGGATATTACATCGAAGTTAGGTTCTAAACTGTCATCAGGCTGCAATACCCATCCATCCTTCAACACTTTCTTGGCATCATCTCCACAACAATCGCTGGCCTCTCATGTTCAAGAAGCCATTGAGGTATATTTTTCATACTTGGATATGGGTACGTTTGTAATTATGTTATGCACATGGATTCACTGGAAATAATCCTACAATTGAGAAAATGTTTCCTTTTTCAACTAGGGTAGGATAGTAAGTAAATAAATATATTTCAATAAAACTTCATATAATTATTGGTCTAGCTCGAAGTAGAGTGCAACATCATTTTCATGTTTTTTTTTAATAAGTGGGGAATGTCAAAAAAATTCAAGGTATCTTGTTGAAAAGAAGATGTATGTTCTCATACCCGATATCTCATCCTATAGCAGATTTCTATTGAGACTGGATTTGTTGGTAATGTGCATGATGGAAAGGATGATCTTATAGTTTTGTACAACTTAACATTTTCATACAATATTGCAGCCAACAAACATCTCAAAGGTAGCACCAGTATTTTCCAACAACAAAATGTTTCTCTTCTGGTACCCGAATTGCATAGTGGGTACCGGAAAACCTATAGATGCATTTTTGTGTTTTTCATAAACTAAACAAGTCTGGATGATAGCAAGCAATATAGTAGTGTCCAAACAGTCTAGAAAAAAATTCTAGGCATGATTATTTGTTCTTTGTGGTATTTAAAGATCAAGTTCCGCAAAACAATTTAGAATCCAATTCATGTATGTAAGTATCAACTCCAGATAAAGGAGGTAACTTGAGTTAAAGAGTTTTCTAATGCTTCTAATATATTGAAGATGAAAGAAATTTATCATGAAAACAACAATTTGAGCTTGTTATTCCCTATCCTATCCTATATACCACTTATCATTGTAATTATATCCCATCCCGTCTTATATTATTCCTCTCCTTTCCATTCTAAACCCATCATTACCCACTCCTACTTCATTGTAATATTATCATGAACTTATGATTTATCCCTTGGCATGTTAGCATGATTTCATGTAATCATTTTCCATTTCATTTTCACCACTAATAAAAATCATTGTAAGGATTCGATATGAGTCTCCTATGCTCTCATTTTTAATATTGTTTCCATTCAAACTTATAACCATTCTATCTTTTGCATCTCTTCAAATGTTGGTTGTGAAACATTCAAGTAGTATAGCCTTCTCTCTTCCTATGAAGACTTGTATACTATGTGAAAGGAGAATGGGGAAGTAGGGGGTGATAGGAATGCGCATATATTCATTGTAGTATTGAAAGTGGATGTTGTTACATCAGGTATTCTGAGAACTTATGAACAAATTATTTGCCTAAAATTCATATAGTACAAGCAATTGAATTTTGGCATCCTGATATGTATCTATTTCTCCTCCACCAATTTGATTATTGTCATTCTTTTTTTGGTTTTTTAAAATACTCTTTGGGCTGAAAAATCTTGATTCTGGGCGGTCTCGTTCCATTGGTATTTGAATGCCTCTTTTGGGTACCATTCGAATGTCCATTGAAGATCTGTTGATTTTGGGTTCACTCACATTTTCAAATTGAGTTATGTTGTATTGAGAAGGAGAAAGGAGTGTGTCCGGTACGATGACAATTAAATAACAAAGTTGTGAATTCGATATTTGTGCTTTTGTCTGAGATCTATGCTCTTCTCCTCCCTTCAATTGTGCATTCCCAACATACGAGTACACAAATCTCACACCAGGAAACGACTAATACCATGGAACCATCACACACTGTTTCATTTGTCATTATGGTCTGCAAACAAAACAAACTGATATATGCATAATTATAATTATGGAAGACAACAAAAAATTGATCGACAGTAAAAATATGGAAAACTTCCCTATGATTAATGTAAACAAGAGAGTTTGCAGAATATCAACAAGACCGATAATGGAATCCATGTAGACTTCCACAAACTTGTAGGTATTTTGCACGTCCATCATGCATCCTCTCAATAGATTATTTCTAATATCTTTTTGATCTTATGGAGGCAACGATTCCTGTATGCGGACCATAATTTGGGATCAAGGAGGATCCATTTGGATCATTCCTCCTACTGAATCTGAAACTTAAAACCATTAGAATTCAATTTTGTAGATAAAATATCCATTGCTTACCAAGCATGTACCAATCACTTTCTTCTTGTAACATTTTTTCTTCAATGGTTGATGGAGCTTCCTTCTTCGTGGGCTCTTTAATCATCTGCCAACTTGACTAGTAGTGAACTTCAGGGTGCAATTTCCAACACCTCTTCTCCCAATGGCCATTAATGTTGTAGTAATTGCAGAAATTCATTCGCTTTCCCTTCAATTGTGTGTTCCCGACAGGAGGACTGGGAAGGTGTGTTTTTTGCTTGGTCTCACTTTTGGTGACCTCGTCTATCTTCTTAACCCAAATTTGTTTTGTCTGATGCCTAGCTACATCCTGGTTAGAAGACCTATGACCATAATAATTTTTCTTATATGTAAGAAAAGAATTGAAATGTCCTTTATACTTTCCTAAGTGGTTCTTGTTTTGATGAGGACAAGCTAGTTTGATTCCTCTCTTGGAATCTGATGGTAAAGAGATGGTTTTTTCTTCAACAACCTTTGAGCATTCTCCATTCTCTTCCTTGCCATAACCCAAATCTGCAACTTGTGGTCTTTGTACCACCTCTAATCGCTGAGTGATTCCTTGGCCATGAATGCCAATTCCACCTCCTATGTATCCCATCTTCCTGAGAAGCTTCATTCCCACGTTAGTTTCATATTGAGAAAACATTGAACATGAAGAAACATCATATACCTCGGTTTGAGTTTGTGCATCCACGATAGAAGGATCTTTGTCTTCCATTCATTCACCATGTTGCAACTTAGCCAAGAGATCATCCTTGGTTTGCAATTCGAGTTGCAATTCTTCAATAATCCCTTTGAGGAATTCTCCATGAAGTTGAGACCTCTCTTGAATATCTTGCTTCTCTTCTTCTGCAACCTGCAAAAGCCTCCTCAACTCAAAATTTTTATCTTGAATGTTGTGACTTATCTCCTCTAATTCTTGAAGTCTTTCTACTTTCTTCGCTCCATTTCCCATCCTGCGAAGCATTCATCCTTTCTCCGATACCACATAATATGAAAACAGGTGAGTACTTACTCTACGCAAGTTTTCAATCGAGAATCATTTTCTGACGAGTTATTTTCATAAGGATTAAAGGGCATATGAATTCATGATTAACCATGCTTTTTAAACACAAATACATAACATACATGAACTAAAATGGAATAAGCACGTGAAAAGACAAGAGAGAGACAATCGATGTTGGTAACAGAGTTCACCCCTCCTGGGCTACGTCTCCGGACCCACTTCAATTGGAATAGGGATCACTTTCATTCCTTCTTCAAAAGATGTTGGGACCTTCTCATAAGATTACATAAGAGATTCCTTCTCCTTCGATGAGGATTCAAGAAGACTGCTCACACTGATATCTCTCCCTACATCAAGAAGGATAATTCCTTACATGAATAAGTCTCTCAATGCTTAGGAGTAGTAGCACTATGGCTCTCTAAATCCACTCATTAATTCCTAATTACTCTCCCCTTTGCAAAGGGCTCACATAAGGTCTTATATATTTTTCCTCACTCACTCTTAAAAGAGAGCATTAATTCCTAGATCCACAATAATAGGATCTAATCAAAAAAGAGGAAAAACAAAATCCATGAATGTAGGATCTCAAACTATCTTCAAGCACATAATGAGAAAAGTCTCAAAACCACCCAAAGACTCTTCATCCATGTCCTTGATTCTCTCAACCTATAATTGAGAATAATGGCAAATTGGTGTGAGGTGGTTTCTCACATAAAAACCAATTACCAAAATTATAATTTAATCATAAATATGTGAGTTTAATTTCCCTCACAAGTRTTAATCATTTTACATCAATAATGTATGAGTTTTTCCAAAATCTCATAAAGCATAATTAAATGCATGAGCATCTCATAAAAGCATAAAAGAATGCACACAACCCTTTTCTCACAAAGCATTAATAAAATGCATGAGAAAATAAAACTCAAAACATATAAGTTCACCACCTTCACCACTCTGCAAATCAACTTGGT
>SNQJ01S0002677.1:85844-105197 GCA_010110895.2 Picea sitchensis
TAGCATGATATTTGTGTCATATCCTTGCAATATGTTGAAGTACTCTGTCCATCCCAGATGATGTAAAATTTCCCTTGCCTGGTCGTTTACCTGCAACAATGTGGGCTCTCGGTGTACACTTTAGTTTCCCATATCTTCTGTGATCAAATGAGGACAACTATCATTCCCGACTACATCTTAGTTCGACCAGATTTTGAGTCAATATTACCAGAAATAAAGAATATCATAGAACAACAAATGTATATAAAAATGTGATTTTTCCATTTATTGCAATCATTATGATCTATCGGTAAATGTGCAGAATATCTGCCCCCTCATAAATGGAAAGGTCGACCTCGATCGTCGACATGTGCAAGTTTAATGATGGAAGGTAGTTCAACTGAGGTGTGATTACTACGTCGTTGTCGACACTGGAGAGAGGCTCATCTACTCCTTAAGAGAGTGTAATTTTTTTAGTCTCTATTAAGAGAGGCTCATCTACTCCTTAAGAGTGAGGGATGGCGTAAGAAGTGTAAGAATGCCACGTAAAATGTTCTTTAGACTCATTATTATCACATGAAGGCAAATTATCATTCAAGTATATGTATATATATAGGGAAAGAAACGAATTATGGTGGTAAAATGGATTATGAACAATTTTTAAGATAATTCGGAGAAATTAATCCAAAAACAATTTGATAAGGTATGCTAGATAGTCCACAAAAAAATGACAAATTGTTACTTATGATCATTAGAAGTGGTGCTGATGAAAATTAATTAGTGAAGGTAATACCCAAAGGAGTGGCTAACGTAATAATGGCATGCTTGTTTATGAGAAAATAATCGTTCTTTATGGGAGAAAGGAACATCAATAAGGAAAAAACCGTAGAAGTCAAAACAATTGTTACTTTCGAATGAACAACGCTATCGAAAAAGGAACAATAATCACGACAAAGGGAACATTGGTTGTAACAAAGGGGATGATTGTCGTTTATTTCAAATGAATGACAAATGTACACAAAGGGAACAACAATCGCCCAAAGGGAACAATAGTTGTTTCGGTCAAATGGACGACAACTATACGCAAAAGGAACAACGATCGTAGACATTTTGTTTTAACGAATCTAGGATTGATTAGTCATCAACAAAATTCATTTAATTTTTATGGGTAGGTTTATTCAATAATCGAATTACTAGATGGTTTGTTATTACAGTCGCCCTATTTTTGCTACAGAACATGACATATTCATCTTCTATGAAAACAAGGTTTATATTCAATAGGTTTTTCAAAGCGAGACAAGAGTAAGGAACAAAAAAGAGTGCTAATTATATTCATTATAGTCATCTCTTCTAGTTCTTATTTTCTCAAGTGACTTCCCTAGAAACAAAACTAAAACCTCAATCAAATCCATAAAGAAAGATATATACAATATGTACAGTGCTGGTAAAAATCATAATTTTATGAAGTTGAAGTTGTTGGGTTACCATCCCAGCCAGCTAAAAACTGAACAATAGGGTCCTTACTTACTTCCTAGCAAAAAGATTATTTTGAAAGTGGCAGATGGTAGAGTCGTAATCGATGTCCATTTAATAGAAAAGGAGAACCAGACCCATCGACGGTAACTAAAGTGACAGTGCCATTATCATGAACTTCATTGATTTCATACGGTCCTAGCCACCTTGTCTGTAATTTTCCAGGAAAATCCTGAACTATGGAGTCATAGAGAAGTTCCCAATCACCTTTCTGGAAGGATTTCTTCTTCATATGTTTATCGTGCCAACTAGCTCTCTGTTGCTGAATAACAATTGTGCGATGTAGGGTGAACAAACATTCTTCATCTAACTCATTGAGTTGTTGTAAGCACTGTTTATGTGCCTTTGTAAGGTCTGGTCCAATTTCCTGGGCCATCCTTAGAGTCTTGATCTCAAATTCAATTAGAAAGATAGGTTCTTTGCCATAGACTAGATTATAAGGAGAGTATCCAGTAGTTTTACGCCATGTTGTGTGATAGGCCCATAAGACATTTGGAAGCTCGGTTTCCCAATTCTGATGGTTTGTTGAGACTGCTTTTGTCAAAATCACCTCCAAGAATTTATTAGTACTTTCTACTTGTTCGTTTTCCTGTGGGTGGTAGGGGGAAGTAACTCTGTGTTTAATATGATAATTGCACAGGGTGGTCGTGATTTTATGGGTTGTAAATTGTGACCCTCCGTCGGTGATTACTTCCCTGGGTAATCCATAAGATACAAATAATTCGAAGAGAAACTTAATGATTGCTTCCTTTGTTGTGTTTGAAAAGGATATTGCCTCTATCCATTTGGTCATATAGTCTGTTGCAACTAGTATATAGGCCTTATGGTTCGATTTTGGGTTGAAGGGGCCAACAAAATCCAGTGCCCATATGTTGGCCCTTGACCAAGTTTTGGGAGTTTCTTGGTCATGTTGACCTATTTTAGGACTTCGACAGCATGTCGAAGGAGGAGTGAAAGAAGAAGCGGAGATCACGAGATCTCGACCCACTTTTGGATCCCTTTTTTGTATATGGGAATATGTAACGGGAATGGGATGTCGGCCCATGGGTTTGCCCATGTGTAGGCCTATTTTGTAATATATATAGATGTCTAGGCCATATAGAGGAGTAGTAGAGAAGTGCATCTATGTGATGTGAATGTATGCTAAGTGAGAGTAGAGTCTGTAAGTGCTTTGTGCATGACTTTAAGAGACTTGCAGAGCTAAGTGTAGGTCCTTGTAGCACATTGTGGAGGGCTTAGTGCTATAGTGCAAGGGAGAAGGATCTAGCGAGTTGCATAGATATTTTGTCTTGTGTGGAGTAAGGGTTTTGAAGGCTTTGTTCTTGTAATCGATTGACTAAAGACAATAAAGAATAAGAGTTGGTGGACATAGCCCCAGGGTGGGGGTGAACCACGTAAACACTATGTTATGTTCTTTGTACTTTGTCTTGATGTGTTCACATGTTATATGCTAAGTGCTTTGATATGTTTAGATAGATCTACTTCTTCTTTGTGCATATGATATGTGAGAATATTAGATCTTATCAAGATAGTCATGCTTAGTGCTTGATATGCTCATTCTGATACAGTTATATGCTAAGTGCTTAAATATTGTAGATTAGTGTGAATGTTGTGAAGCTCTATTTTATCTGTGAAGTGAATAGTGATTGCATATCGAGGGACTGACGGTGCTAAGATCTGTATTAAGTGTTATAATCACATATTTGTGTCCCAGCTAAGGTTGCAGACACTTGAGTCTTGCAACCACCCCTGCCTCTACCTCAAGTGAGACTTCATCTGCCTCACAGGTGTTTCCGAAAGGGCCCGTAGTTATAGCTTTGTTGGTGTGCTATTGTAGCATTAAACCCTGGGTATGCCCTATGCCAACACCATCTCTCAAAAGGTTCTTCCACAATTTGTGCTTGTAGGGGCATTTCATTAGCTTGGCCCGACCGACCCGACCTCTGGCAGTTGTCGCAGGCTTGGACATATTTCTTTACTTCTTTGAATATTGAGGACCAATAAAAGCCCATCTGTAAAATCTTATGCCCAGTCCTGCGGTCTGCAAAATTTCTGCCACAGGCCTTGTCATGACCTGCCTTCAGTACATCATAAATTTCATCATCTATTACACATCTTATGATCTAGAGGTCATCCCCTGTGTGGAAAACATATCCAGCAATCTAGGTGAACCATGCACTACGTTGGACGATCAATTTCCTTTCTCTTGATGGTAGGTGTGATGGTAGTTTTCCAACTGCCAGATAATTCGCCACATCAGCGTACCATGGTGTCTTAATAGTGACAACGAATAGGTGTTTGTCTGGAAATTGATCTTCAATTGTCAAAGAATCATTTGTTTTGGGGACAAGAAATATGCAACGAGATTCTCTCTTCCGAGCCGATTCTTGATGGCAATGTCGAATTCCTGTAATAGTAATAACCACCAAGTAACCCGTCCATTAGTGATCAGTTTTTTAGCTAAATACTTAATAGAAGAATGATCAGTATACTGAATAACTAGATAGCATGTTATATAGTGGAAGAATTTATTAATAGCATTTATAATGAATAAAAAGTCTTTTTCTGTTACTGTATAATTTAATTCAGCCGGAGTAAGATTTTTGCTAATAAAATAAATAACATAAGGTTTCTTGTCTTCTTCCTATCCAAGGACAGCACCTATGGCGATATCCAATGCATCTGTGGAAATATGAAATGGCAATTTCCAGTTTGGTCCCCTCAGCACCGGTGCTATTGAGACCATCCTTTTGAGTTCTGCAATCGCAACATCACACTTATCAGACCACTGAAATTCCACATTACCAATTAAATCATGTAAAGGTCCAGTTGTTCTTGAAAAAATTTCTATGAATCTGCGATAGTATTTTGTAGTGCCAAGAAAACTATGTACCTCGGTTTGTGTACGAGGTGTAGGAATATTAAGGATTACCTCTATTTTTGTTGGGTCTATCTTGATTCCATCTACAGAAACATAGTTCCCTAGTACCACACCTTCGGTCATAATCATATGACATTTCTGGTGACTCAAACATAGCCTGGTATAAATGCATCATTCCAGTACTTTCTCTAGATTGCTTAGAGCTTGATCAAAATCACTGCCATAAGGGGTGAAATCATCCATGTAAACTTCAAGTCCTTCATTAATCAAATCAAAAAATATTCTCAGAATGGTTCTCTAGAATGTGGCTGGAGCATTACATAATCCAAAGGGCAACACTTTATATACGAAGGAAACCTAGGGACATGAAAATGTAGTTTTATCTTGGTCTTCTTGAGAAATCTGGATCTGATTATAACCACTAAAACCATCTAGGAAGGAAAAGAATTGCTTCCCTGCTAAACTATCAAGGAATTGGTCAATAAAAGGTAGGGGGAAGTGGTCTTTCTGGGTAGCTTTATTGAGTTCTCTGTAGTGTACACATATCTACCACTTCCCATTCTTCTTGGGGATGATTACTAATGGAGTGACCCACCGACTCTCTGAAATAGGATATACGAAATATACATCCAATAGTTTATGTAACTCTTCTTTAACAATATCCTTGAGATGAGGATTCAATCTTCGTTGGGGATGTCGAATGGGTCGGGCATCTTTCAAATGATATGTTGTTATGAACAACAGTAGTGGGAATCTGTTGCTCCATCAATTCTTCCAAATGATCTCCCTGTGCTTCATTATCTAAAACAAATTTTAGCATTTGGCATGTTGGGTTGCTTATAATGGCTGGGTTGTTAATGAAGCTATTGATCACATCATCTTCTAGCTAGTTCTTGATTCTGAGAGCTTCTTCCAGTGTGAGAGGAGATCGTAGATTCTTTTCTGGATATCTAGGTGGTGGGAACTGTTGATGTACGGTAGGTAGACTTGGTTTAGCTGGAGGATACAAGATGAGGTTCTTTGTAGTATTTCCTCTCGAAATTGTCATGCTGCTTGTGCGACATCCTATGTATGCATATGCTATTGCGAGCCATAGTCTTCCCAATATAAATGGGTGTCCATCAAGTCTACTTCTTGGGTTAATAACTAGGAAATCAACTAGGTATTCCCAAGAGTTGACCGAAATTACTACATCTTGTAATGCGTCGATTGGTTTAACCACTGATCTATCATCCAATCGTAACATAATTGAAGTAGGTTCAAAGGAGGTGATACCTAGTATGTTACAGGTCTCAATGGTCAAAATATTAATGGCTTCCCGCAAATCCACTAGTGTATTTGGAAAAGCACAACCCTGTATCTGAACTGTTACTATGGGATTCCCTAGGTCTACATACTTGACCGACTCCTACTTTCCTAGAATAAGATCGGATACAGCTCCTACCATGTGAATAGTTGATTGATTCTTAGCTTTCCTAACAGGCTTCTTCCCACATATTTCTTTAATCGTTTTTGCATAAATCGGGATGTCTTGCAGAGCCTGTAGGAGTGGGATTTTAACATATAGATTCTTTAGTTCCTCGATGATATTGAAATTAGTATATATAGATGGTTTAACTATCATTAGCCTCTTAGGAAACAGGGGAGGAGGAATTACGTCCTCATCAGGATTTTGTTTCTCGACTGTGTTTCCCCCCTATTATTCTTCTTCTGTTATGACCACAATCAAGGGTGTTATTGTTGGTTGTATATTATTTTCATTCTCCTGCTCTTAGAGAATGTTACTTTCTTTAGGATAAATTATATGCACTGACCTCAACTGGATTTTGTTGCACCCTACTAAGTTTATTTCCCCCTCCAAATTCTCAACAATTTGCACGAGTTGGGTTGGTCTATTGTTAGGATTTGGGTTGGGTTGAGCTAGTAATTGAGGGTGCATTTGATGTTGAGGGTTTTGGGGTAATTGAATTGGGGCTTCGAAAGTGGGATAATCTTGAGGATCCATCCCCATGGGTTGATTAGTCATTCCCATGGGGCGCTGCCACTTTTGATTCCAATTGGGGGCTTGGGAAGATGTGTTAGTCCACTATGGAGAATAGGGATTATTATTTGAATTCTTCCAAGGTGGGGTAGGGTATTGTGAGTTAGGCCATGTAGGATTTGTATTTGATTGGTTTGGCCAGGTGGGATTTGTAGTTGGTTGATTTGGCCAGGTGGGATTTGTAGTAGAATATTATTGGGATTTCCAGGTGGGGTTAGTAAATGTTTGACCCTGCCATGTGTTTCCAAAATTATGTTGTTGACTATACTGCCTCGAAAGTAAAGAGGAAGGATCTTGGATCGTACTTGGGGGATGAGCCTTCCATTGGCGACGCTAAGCCATCAGATATATTGGTTTTGTTTCCTCTTCCGCTTCTTTAAAGATAAATTTTAGTCCTAGGAGAGATGGACATTGCTCTTTCGTGTGGTCTTTGGCACAGATGGCGCAAACTCGAACCACATCCAAAGGACATTCCCTCAGATCATGTTTATTTCTACATCGGTGGAAAAATATGGCCAAGGACTGTTCTTCTTCTGCTTGTTTCTGATTAGCCTGCAAAACATCCAATTATGTAGTCAAAGTGCTCAAAATGTCAGTTTTAAAATTTTCTAAAAGATTACCAACTTTTGCAAGGGTGACACCCCCACTAGTATTGTTGCTATTCCTGGTGAGGGGAGCTCGCATTCCCAATTTGGTTCGTGTACTTCCACGTGAACACCTAATGCACAATTGGACAATGTTGTCATAAGTTTCTTGTTAAATATCACCTTTCCCCATTAAATTCAATGTTTCTACCCATTCATATTTCATACCTTTTATCAGCGTGGCTTTAAGTACCTCACCTGGTAGTGTACCGTAAGGTGGTCTCTGCAAGTTATATTGAAACCTTTCAACATATTCTTCTAACGTCTCATTTTCTTTTGCAGTCATTTGAAATATTTTGTCTTTTAGATCCTTGGTTCTATAATAATCTTGATATTTTGTAAGGAAGGCTTGTTTCAATTCATCCCATGAGTTTATAGTTCCTCCTCCTAGTCCAATAAACCATTGTAAAGTTGCTCCTTTCAAAGTGGAAGGAAATAGTTTTAGTTTCTGGGGTTCATAGGTGTAGTCATAACCTCTACACAAGACATCAAATTAGAATAAGAATGCATCAGGTTCCTCTAAGGTCAATCCATGAAAGGTTGGAATATTCTGTAGTGGGATGGCTTTCATTGGGGCATTGGAAACCAGATTGAATATAGGATATTCCAAAGTGGAAGTCTGGGTTCGCGGTTGATTTGGTTGTGCCATTTGGTCAAAAAATATGTCAATAATCTTCAAGGATTTCTTGGCCTGAGTGTTCTATTCGAGGTGGTTGATTGTTTGGTCCTTTAGGGGATTTAATTGCACTACCTCTATATGGGATTTCATGTGTACCTTCTCCTATCAAAATCATAGGAGATACAAGATCAAGTGGTGGTGATGGGTTTTCTTCAGCAACCCCACTGGTATCCCCTTCTCCTTCTTCCATATTACAAGAATTTCCCTTGTCTAAAAGGCTGAGAGACGAAATATCAGTATTTTGAAAACTTTGTTCAATCCGTTCAGTTTTTCTATGAACCTCAACATGAGCTGCAGTTGGTGAATTTATTTCTTGAGGGATTCGGGTAGAACCTTTCCGAGGTCAAACCAAAGCTTGAGATTTATCTTTTTGGATGATTTCATCTATGAAAGTGCTTCTTCCAGGGGGCAATGGGCCTTGGGATTTTGTATTTTTTGGTGGGGGTTTTGTTTTTTCAGGTTCTTTCTTCTTAGTCATACACACTCACACAAAATTCTAAGTACCTATGCATCAACTGAAGGTAGGCGTTGGCACAAGCATTTTACTTGTTGCCTACGTAGGTTCTTACCTTCCGTTTTCAATACCTCATCCTCCAGAGATGCAACCTATGTTATATTCGACATTCTCCCCAACAACGACACCAAAATGTTGGGGTCTAAAGATGTCCTAAAAACAACCTTAGTTTAACATTAATTTATCAACCATGGATTCGTCTTTTCTTTCAAGGACATCAACAAAGTCTATGCAGATAGATGTAGAGGTTAAAATCATGTAGTCCAAAAAAATCTGAGTTTATCAATAATCAAGTTCCTCACACATTCATTAAGACTCTGAAATTAAGATCTTACTCAACAGAATTATAATCTAATCTATAACATGTTGTGAATTTAAGGCATTAACCAAATTGTTGAATCCATCTAGCTAAGAAATAGTAATTGAATCTATGAAAATGCTTAATAAACCGCTCTATCAATGATTTTCTAATCTGCTGGAAAAGAACAGCTAAATAATGTAAAATTGAGAAGGAACACAAAATGTAACCTTAAGCGAAAGGAACAACAAATGCTAATTTAATGAAAAGGACGACGTATGCGAAAATGAGAGGAACTGTCAATTAACAAACTACAACAATGGGAAATGGAACAACAATCAATAACATTCAAATGAAACATCTATCCTCTGTAATTAAATAGCATAACTAATTTATGAAATCATCAACACACTCATGCATTTATTTTAATTGTTGCAAAGAGATTTATATCACATAACTGAAATTAAATTGATACGATTACAGATTGAGACAGTAACTCCTTCCGACTGGGCCAACAATCTTCAGAAGTACTGCTTCTAGAAACTCAGTATGCAAAAATGGTAAAAACGCCCAAGGCTTCCATTAACTTCATAACTGGTAAAAGATTTACAATAGGCTTCTTGTACATAGCAATTCAAAAATCCGAATGCTTGGATAATTTTATTGGGTTTGTCTCTATGGTTCATTACACTCTATATATTACAATAATATGGGTAAATTAAGCTATCCTGAGGATCGAAAGATCCTCAAGATTGCTTTTACTATTTATAAAGATTACAAAGTAGAGAGTCAATCTTCCTCAAAACTGCCTTGCGCCTGATTTCCTTAACCTCCAACAGTCTATGCATCTTCATAATCTTCTTAGATATCTTGAGTTTAACCAAATTGTCCATTTATGCAATTAAATCAAACAATTCAAACCGAAATTCATAAATTATCTAATATTACTCAATAATATTTCTAGAAGACTTTTTAATCATTTTGTTTCCTAATTATCTCTAATTAATGGAAAAGTCAATCAAGATTATATCATAAACCATGGTGATAAGGAGGATACTTGTACCTTTTCCCAACTCAACACCACTATGAATCGAGAGTTTAGAATTCTAGAGAAATGAGGATTTAATCCCAACCCTTGATCAACAGGGGACCGATGACTGAGATTTACTCAAAGGATTGGAAACATAGACAATTACAAAACCAAAGGTTATAACTTTCAACGGTGGCGATATAATTATGGTGATCAAGATCAACGATTCTAGAAGTGGACACATGGTGTAGTCCTATTGGAGTTTCATATCGACCTAGTGGAATTTATAAGTGATACATCCTCCATATATGTGATACATGATACTCCGATATCGTGGTTTCAAGCTCAAAGTTTTGGAATACCGGGCCCTCAACATCTTTGAGATTTTTTATTAAATTAGGGATGTATTGTTTTTCAATTTATAGATAGGTCGATATCTCGAAGATAGGGTTCCAGTGCAAGTTCCACACTAGTCTAAAAAACTTGAAAGGAATTTTCTTGGGCGCTTCAATTATTGATATGTCGATATTGTAGCTTTGCAGTAAAGTTCCATACTAGGTCCCCGATAATCGTTGAAATGGTTGTGCATGGTTTAGGAAATCATCGATACATCGATATTCGATATGGATGGGTGCTTGGTTATAACACTTGGTTTTATGAAAAGTTAAAGATCAGATTCTAACCGCCTAGTTATAGAGTGCAATTTTTTGGAGTATTAGCTCATGTTCCTAGCCCACGGTCTTGTGGAGGATTAGTATTGAAATTTAATATATTTGTTTTATAAAGAATAAGATTTATCGCTCGGGTTTAAATAATATTATTTTTAGAAACGATTGTTTGGTGCTAGTACGAGATTAATAAAATTGTTATTATGCTATGTATAGATTTAATACAGAGATTTTCAATTAGATTTCCCCCCATGAGAGTGGAAGCATTTGAACCAGTTCCACATTAAAAGTTATTCGGGTTCCAGAGAAGCAGATTATTACATTTAATGAGATTGATTAAGCATGCCCTACCTCCATCATTATCTCATTAATGCATTCAAATAGTTCACATTGAAGCTAAATCTAAAAAAAGGTCTACCATTCACCTATAAGTTATCCATTGAGGTCACAACAATTATCCACATTCCAAAGTAAGGTTATGATACCAGAATTCTTCTAGAGAGATCTAACACGTTTTCTTTTGTCACTCTACCATTTAAAGTTACATCCCTTTCTCTACCAAGCTTGGAGTTGGATCATGAAAGGAGGTAAAGATGACCATCCCAAATAGTTACTTTGGAGCCCACCTAGCTACATCAAGTCACTCCCATGGTGTTGTAAGTTGATGCCTTTCCATTGGTATTAGTAAAATCATTCATTCATTTACATCCTCTTATTTGGATTTTACTTTCACATGCATGGTTTTGTTAATTTCCTCTTATGAGTTATGTTTTGAGTAGGATGATTACATGTGAGTCTTCTATTTCTATTACTTTCACTATTGTATGTTGATTAGTTTACACAACCACTAAGTAATGTTTTTTCATATTCTTGTTTTGAAAACCTACCAACAAATTGGTGTCTCTACTAGGAAGTTGATCCAAATTCTCCTTTCTTGGGTGTGTGTGTTCTTCCTATATTTTCTTTGGTAAATTAGTTTCCTTCCTTTTTGTTATTTTCTTTTTCTTTAGATCTTTTACATAGGTGACCTTGGTGGAAAAACTTAGTTTTCAATCTCGAATGCATGAAGGTTTCAATTTTTTCTACTTTTTGTTCATAGCACAAATTTTCAATAGAAAATTGTGTTCACACACATTTTTAGAGAAATCCCACACTAACATGCTTCCTAGAATAGATTCTACACTGGGAATAGTTTTCAATTGTTTGGGGGGTTTGATTTTGGTTATGGATTTTTGCAATATGTTTGCTTGGTCCCTTTGGCCTATTTGTTGACTAGTGTTTTTTGTTGATATTTTTAATAGAAACACTGTTGGTGAAGAAAAATATCATGAATCTTTAGTATTTGATACTTTTAAGGTTTATGTTCATTGCTCGACCTTTTCTTTATCAACACTTAATCCAAAGTAATCCAAAGTTATAGCTTGTTGTTTTATTCTTTTGGAATTACTTAATATTAAAGGAACTTGGATAAGGAATAAACCTTTATTTTTTTTGTTTTAGTACTTGCTTCTCAATTAATAGTAATCGCCTTGGATTCATTTTGATTAATTTGCATGCAAAAAAAAAATTGTTCCTTTTTATCCTAAGTTTTCTTAACACAATGTGGGAAACCTTTTTCTCTACAAACCAATTATATCCACCTTTTTATTTTGGCCAATGAGAAATGTGTCCCTCTTATTTGTCCTCATATTGAGGCACCTTTAACTCACAGAAGGATTTCTTAGGATTCAAGTTAGTATTTGTGGAAGGATCAACAAGACTTTTGATGTTAGTGGATTAATGCTATATTTGTGACTTAGCATTAGTTCACCTTACATTATATGTTATACCATTTTCCCACTAATTTAGCCAATTTTTTCATGAACTAGGTGAAATGGACACATACTCACTGTAATTGTTTTCCTTCATGCAAGATGTCACATGTCTTGCTTCATTTAAGATGAAGATGTCACCCATGGTTATCACACCTATGATTCAGACGAGTAAGGAAGAAAACCTTCACCTGTAGAAATAATCAAATGACTCTCCTATAGAAATAATCAAATGACTTTGTTCCTCACTGTGTGTGGAATAAGACCAAGAATACTTGACAATGGACTGTTCTCCCATAGATGTAGGATTCATCAAACTTGCAAATACAATGGACAATGCTCCTAAAGATGGTCCTTGTTTTTTTCTGCTTCCTCTCTCAAGAGTCTTTGCATTCAAAATAATCAACAAAAGGTGCCTATTTTGTCTATCCTTTTCTCCAATAAAGGAAGCAAGAAATATATTTGCATGAAAAAACAACAACAATCGGAAGTAAGAAATAGATTTGCATGAAAAAAAAAACAAATATTTTTTTAAGAACGATCATTATGGAAAGGGAAAAAATCAATCATGTTGTTTTTCTTGCATATGAAATAGAGTTTAATCAGTTAGTAAATAGGCACTTGGGCACTTTAAAATAAGCTTTGAATATTGATAGATACACAACCTATGGATTATTTTATCTAAGATGTTAGTTTTGTAGAAGGTTTCTTTGTATCATTTCCAACAAAGTTTAAATTAAATACCATTTGGATCATTTGGATTATTGGTGTATGCTTAAATCATTTTACCTTCCTCATTTCTTGAAGGTATACCATATTGAATTCCCAAATCACCTCATGATTTTGAAATTCAAGTACCACTATTTAAAAACTCTGGTGTGAGTGGCTACAGGCCTTCTGGATGTTTTTTATTTCTAGAAACGTGAAAAGGGAAGTTGGGACACGAACTAATGCTAATTCAAGTAGATTTGTCTATGATATCATTGCTTTATCTACCATTGGATAGGAATCTGCTCAAACATAAACTAAGGAGCTTTTACGAATGACTTTCTTTTCCAAGAACCCCCAATTCTTATTGGAATTCCTTCCCCAATGGAAATATACTGCCCTCCATCTAAGGAGAGAAAAAGAGGGTGGTGTTGACATGCAATTCCATCACCTATTCCACCCGCCTCCATTATTTTCCATATTTATTGCTCGGGATACCAACAATTCCCACAAGAGGAATAACAGAAAGTATAACCACCAATATTTTGCCTAGGATCCCTTCCAATTCTAGATCAATATCGAGTTTTAGTTCTTTCTCTCCTTCGTCTGCCTTGCATATCTATCCCACCCAACTCACTATCTAAATAAAGCTTTAAAATTTCTTCCTCTTTTCTGTCTACCTATGGAGTGCATGAACTAGTAAGACATTACTTTATTTCATGATATTCTTTCAAAAAGTAGAAAAAACATAATTTAGTCAATAATAATATTAGTTTTAGTAAACAAAAATGATTGAGAGTATCCAAAACCTTTGTTTTACTACACTAACCAAGTCATACCAATCCTTGCACTAACCAATACAAGGAAGGAAACTTGATACCAGCTTGGGAATATGAGTTATTATAAATTCTATATCAATATCCACAGGTAAACAAGCGATTCTATTATATCATCCTAGAGAACATAGGTTATTTTCTTCCATTATTTCAAAGGTTAGGACCTAGAAGAAGAAGATGCAAACTTGACACAGCCTTAAAAATATTAATGGATGGATGAGGAGTGAAATCTACAACTATGAGCAGTAAGCTACACGCCATTAAGAAGATCTCAAAAACCCTAAGAAAAACATTTAACTTTCTCTGTAATGGATGTCACATAGTGGTGTGCCCAATTCTTCAACTTCAATCACAAAGGTGATCCCTAGAGCATCTGAGTCGAGAAAATTTGATTCCAATTCTTCAACTTTAGTCACAAAGGTGAGCCCTAGAGCATTTGAGTTGAGAAACGTTACTTCCATATCCAAAATCTTCTTGCAACTAGAATACAAATCTAGGTCCGAATCATGAACATATTCCTAAGAGACAATATGTTATGTCAATTGCATGAAGAACATCTGAGATAAAATTATATCATTTTGGATTATGTGCATTATATCGAAAGAGCCTAAAATAGGTAAGATTCCCAGCAGCCTATGCTTATGGTTATGTTGGCCATGCTACTGGAAATGGAACTAGAGACTCTACTACATCAATTATGCTAGGTAAATTATTGATATTGCTATAGATTATGTAGTATCTTCCTGGACACATCGGCTTACACTCTCCTTGGATATCCATAATCATTCAAGATTGTCATCTTCCCCTATGTATAGATTTTGTTGCTTGTACCCTCAATGCTTTAATAGCTCATCTTCATCTTGGCATCCCTGAGCTATATATTTCAGTGCCTTCTTTCCCAACACTTCATTTATCTTCATGAAACTCCATTATTGGATTCAGTTAGGGGATGGGAATAATATGGAGTAGTTAACCTGATTTTGATCCATTACGCGTTCCTTCTTTACCAATTCCCTCAGTTGTGATTCAAGCACCTACCAAGAAAAATATATGTATCTACTTCCGTTGGATCCATACCTACCTATGCTTGCTCGCTGGGGGAGAATAATAATTCCTATTGGGTTGATACAAAATAAGTCTTGCTTGGTGGAGCTAAAAATAACATGTGAGAGAGAATATTACTTGTGTGGTTGAGTAGAAACCACCTTAGTTAACCTAGTAGGAAATATGCACCAACAAATCACTCATAAGATGATGGGTTCTATTATAAAAGAGTTGAAATATTGTGCCAAACCTCTTCAACATCGATAAGTTTCCTGCTAGTTGAGTACACAAATACCTTACACTTCTATATACACTTTTTTCTTTGTTTATAATTGACATCAAGATCGATATATGTTCCATGAGTATAATCAACAGCTAGATCACTGCATGTATGAGCATGCATTATAGTTGGTGGATGTGTTGGTAACCAACACCACTATCAACGGTTTTGTGAGTTCTGATCCATTGGTAACACTAAATACTAAAAAAATGAAATTGTGTTCCATGCTAAAGGTTCAAAATATCAATAAAAATGAAATTGTGTTCCATGCTAAATTTTCAAAATATCAATAATTACAAGAACAAGCAAATAGGTTTATCGAGGAACATGGTTTCAAAGCAAAATATGTTTTTAAGTATTCAAAAATGTTTTGTTTTTTTTCAATTTTGTGATATTTGTAAGGTAAGTATCATCTGTAAATAAATTATTTGATTTTTTCTAAGTACAAAAAAATAAGTTGGATTTTTTGGGTTATAGGTTTAGATCTAACAAATTTGATTATCAGAAATAATATGTTGACTCTTTTTTAAAAATCAATGCAAAACAAAGTTACTCAAATGAAGACAGAGCTTCACCCCTTCAAAAACACTTCTGCCAAAAATACTTCTATGTGTAACAAAATCTACACAAAATCCAATACATTCATTGAATTATAAACGTCTTTTCAAAAATTATTTAAAAATATATGATGAAATTTGTAATTTTAAAAACAAAACCTCAAAATTCATACCAAATAATAGGAAAATGATATACCCAATTAGTCACAAGAAAAATAATATACCCACTTAGTCATCCCTCTTATCAGGATTCACTACGTTAGCGAAATAGTGTAACTCAAACGAGCACTCTCAGAAGAGGGTTTCCACGGACGTCGTACTACTCATGCATTAAGTACATTCCTCATCTTGTTCATTCACTGGTTGTATCCCTCTTTCATGCTTAATTCTAGCCACTCTAAAAATGGCTTAATATTACCTGCTCCAAGAATCATTGTTGTTTTTTTATGCTCGATACACTTTTCTATGAAGCTAAAGGCAAGGACTTGTTTCCTTGTAGCTCCACTTGTTCTTGTAATTCTAGGTTATTTTCATTCATTTTCCATTTATATTTCAGCATCCAATCCATAGTTTATTGTTGTCTTTTGAAGTTGTCCATTTAGGAATATTAGTTTGGTAAAGAACAAAGTTCCTTAGAGTTTTAGTATTTATCAAAGCATTTTTATTTTCCTAGTTTTCAATTTCATATTTAGTTTGCACTAGTCCATTTCAGTTTGCATTAGAAACTTTTTTTTTTGTTGGTTTTTAATACAAAAATTGCATCAATAAGTTTAGGAAAATTTTCATTGATAAAGAAAAGGATTCTTAATCTCTAGTATTTTTCAATCACTTATTTTCCTCTTCTTGCAAGTATTATTTCATTTCCAACAATAACTTAATTTCTTTTCAATTGTACAAGCTGCAAGTGCATAGAATCAACACCTTAAAGTTATATACTTGATTCATATCACCAATTTCAACCCCTAAAATTAACACTTAATCTCAACCAACCAAAATTCCCCACTTTGGGCCAGAAAAACATTTTAGTTAGGCTAGGGTTGCAAGGATAAGAATCCAAATAACTCACCACAACCATTTACACTTGAGACCTAGTTGTTGATTTTTATGGAGCTTAAAATTATTTCCATCAAATATGATTCAATACCCATTTGACAAAGGGTGCACTCTTTTGAGTGTTAATGTCGAGACCACAATTGGAGGTTTGATTGGGTCACCTATCTCATTCAAGATAAATATCATGCAATCATTCGAAACAAGGTAACACTTTGCACATATCGGGGAAGAGGTAACTTAGTTACCACTCATTAGGTTCCTACCTAGGTGGCTCTCTTAGGTGGGAGGGAACCTTAAGTAAATAGTTATTGGTTGTTGGGAATTTCCCCCAATTCCATTCACTATAAATATATCTTTTGCACCTTCATTCACTCTTTTGGTGGACTTCATGTCCCTTCAATTTGAGTGTTCTGAAGGCCCATGTTCACCTCTTCACTCACTTTCTCATGGTGGAGCTCATCACCATTCACTAAGAAGTGTTTAGAAGGGTTATTTTTTCTTACATATTTCACGTGGTAGCATATTTACGATAGTGTTCCCTTTTCTTTTCTAGGGCCAAAAATTATTACTTTAGTCATTTACATGAGTTACTCCTTATTGAAACGTTTTTAAACCATTTATTGTACCACCTATGTGCATAGTTTCAGTTTAATTATAATTTGTTTTAAGGTAATTCTTTTCTCTCTGCACTACTCTTTAAAGTTAGCATTCCATCCTATTGAGAGATTTTTTCGCACCCAATCAAGATCGTGCCCCTAATTTCTCTTAGGAATTGTCGTAGGGTTGATGAACTTCATCCATTTCTTAGAATTCCTAGTCGTATTATATCTCTCACTCATCTTGTTATAATAGAACACAATTGACCTCCTAACCCTCTACCAAGTTCATCGTCGAGTTTATACTCTTCAATCTTTTCAGAGTTGACATCTCCCACTTCTAATCCATCATCATCCAACATAATTTAGACTAACCATTAAGTTAATCCCATCACCAATATTTTTGGAAGTAACCTGAATACCAATCATAATCACACACCCAATCTCCCATACATGTCTATCTTAAATCTCCCTAATTTAATTAATTTGAATAACAGTCGTATCTACTATATCTCCAATTAGCCTCCCATTCCCACCAAGATTCCTTCGGATATCCATAAAATCAAATGAAATGTTATAGAATATCCATTAAACCATACCATGTCCTTTCATATATGGTGTTTCTCAAACAACATTATTGATTACATTATTAGGCTTTGCTTGTTTCAATGCACTCTCATTGGGGTAGATTCGAAATGGTGCATAGAATAGCTAGCTAGGTCTCATCCCTCTTTTGAGTCCATATAAAAAGTGTTCCCAACATTTTTACAATTACCTATTTGGTATTATGAGGGAGTCAAGATTCTCACTTCTTGTCATCAAAACATTGCCACCCATATCATCTCCCATATACATGAGTGATGTAAGATATGGAGTTTATGCAAGTTTAAACTCAAGGATTCCATTATCCTTTATTGGTTTTTGAAATTCCTTCGTCCCATTACAACCAAGTATGTTTCATCAACCATGCCTCAAACTAAAGAGGAATTCATTTATGCGATGAAACAATTGGACCTCATATATTCCCAATTGGTTTATTTATACACAATTATTGCTAGCACCCCTTGAAGTTGTTCTTCTGTTCAATATCAACTGAGGGCATCCCATGTTGTGGATGGTGTTATAGGTTTATTTATTCAAAATTCCAATACTTATGGTCATACAAAATTCCCCACCATTATCAACATGTATGGTAACCACTATGGTGGAAAATGTCCTACATTTTACCTTCCTTCATATGGGAAACCACATATGCCCTAGAATCCTTATGATCACTCACATTCATCATAACATGCCAATGAAAGTACATCATATTTATATCCCTCTACATAGACACATGTTCATGGACCTTCATGTCATAGTGTTTCCATATCGTATGGGGGGGATCCACCCCAGAACCCATATTACCAATTTCATATCCCTCGACCAGGTCTCTTGACACCACAAGTATAGATACCCAAACCCCAACCAAATTTGGTTCAACCAGTTCCTCCCTAACAAAGTCAAGTTTATTCCCAATACAATGCACCCAATCATCCAAATTCAGAGAACAAGAAGAATAAAGAATAAATGAAATAACAAGATGAATAATTAGAACCAAGGGGCTAAGGGAAACCCTCCAAATCAACTTGCAAATTTTGGGGAAATCCAAATCCTTCAAATCTAAACCCAAATCCTAATAATGCGAAAAAGCAAGGGAAATATATTCAACTCAAAACTACTCACCCGTGTGTTATATGTAGAGTGTATGGCCATTATACTCACCATTCTCCTCATTTACTTTATGTATGGCATGCATTAACAAAAGCATCTAATCAAGCTAGTAATAATCTCAATCAAGGGAAAGTTGGTACTCAACCAACAAACTCTCTTACTTCCTTACCACTAGTGTTGCAAAACCCATTTCCGCCAAAAGGGTTATTAATGACACAACCTATGACACCTCTCACCAATCAACCATCTGTAATGTCCCCATTTTGGGACATTATAACATTACAGAGTGTTATTCCTACTAGAGTAGCCAGATGGGGGTGACAGAGAGTTCGAGAGATATTGAGGGGTTTTATTGGGCCTGACTTGCATTGTTCATCATCAAGATCCATTTCGCACAACTTGGCTTTGGTTCCATTGCATTCCGACGATTTCCGTAATTTTGAGTTATTATGGGTCATATCTTAATTAAATTCACTAAGAAGGTCATA
>SNQJ01S0002677.1:106261-156785 GCA_010110895.2 Picea sitchensis
TATGTTATTTGATTGTATTCCAGTACTGATCCATGAGATCTGGTTGACGTTTATATTCTATATTTCCAGTAGGCTATTGTATTTCCATGCTCGAACCGTATTATACATGATATTGGGCAGTTGATGTTCTTTACTTCTGCATGATTCCTTTATATGTTGTTTAAACCATAAATATGCAACATGCACATGCACATGCAATAACCATCAATATCTCAAACATACAACTAAAACGCATCTAGAAACCCCCAGTGTATCAGATCTGCAAGACAGAATAATAGATCAGTAGCAAATATCTCGATCAGCGGGATCAGGGATATTTCAGTGGTATCAAAGCTTTAGTCATGCTAGCTTGTGACTAAAGTTGATGAGTTCAGTGGGTGACCCAGAAGGCAGAGAGGATGTGGGGATATAGTTATGAGAGGTCAGAGGGCACTGGTAAGGCACCCATGGATCGAGAGGCAACCTTCATGCAGGCAGTCAACGATTTGATTGTCAGTCAGCAGACCATGAAGCAGTCTTTGGTGCAGTTGCCTGATAGATTAGCTATAGTGGACACCCCGGGCACACTAACCCCACATGCAGCACAAGGGAACTCAGGGGCAGGCAGTAGACCCCAGACACCTACTCGCACATACACATCTTCGAGTAGGATTCCCAGACCATGGTTCCCTAGTTTTCATAGGGCACCTCCAGCAACAACATAGCAGCCGTTAGCACAGAGGTCCCCCACTGAGGTGGAAGACATTGCAGAGTACAAGAGGGAGTATGCAACATTGGGCCATGAATTCTATCATGACATGACACTCATCGAGTACTGTGGACTTAGGGGCATGAACCATCCTAGAGAACCTCGGAGAGGAGGACAACAGCAACAACAGGGGCATAACATAGATTTCATACAAAAATTTGGTAAACTCACCATACCTTCTTTTGACGGATCGTCCAAATGCATTTCCAGAGCTGGGGTACAAAAGTTAGACATGTACTACAATCTCAACCAGATGGTCGAGACAGAGGCTAGAGACTCTTGTGCATTTGAGGGACAGTTGGATGGACAAGATGATAATGCATGTCCTTCATCTTCCCCATCAGGTAATGTTGAGGATTCAACACTTCAGCATAGTGGTGACACTTGTGAGGATTCATATGTGTTGGCACTTAGACATGATAAGATTAGGAGGTTGGATGACCTGCCTATGGGTGTAGACATGGCTTCCAGGAAGTCATGTATGGAGGATGATGAGATTCCTATGATGAGAAAGCATCATTTTTCATATTCTCAGTCACCTATGCTAGCCACGACACATGAGGATATCAGTGGCATTCCTAATATGGTGGAGGAGCCTTGTGTGAGTATTGTACACCAGGGACATATGGATCTGCAAACCTAGGAGGAGAGACATGACTGGAAGACAGTTGACCTTACACATACCCACCAGTATGGGGAGAGGGAGTCACCTCTTTTGGAGATTCCATTGTTAGATCAGGTTGTGGAAACTGACAGTTTGATAGGATACTCACTTCTAGGACCAGTCCACAGTGATGAGGGTGCACTCTACATGGGCCGGGATGACCATATCTCATGTATAGAAACATCCGTATGGGATCCAGGTGTAGATGACATTAGCATAGTGAGCGCACAAGAGGATACAGCTACCCATATAGGATACAATGCAATTCATATGGGGGAAGCAATTGGTGATGGTGTGCAGTGGCATACAGGAGGATTCAGTAGCATAGTGGACAGTGGGTAGTTCAGTGCCTTATCTTTTGAGGAGTGTGTTGTTGGGGATTCCATTGTTGACACTAGAAGTGAGGAGCATGATGTAGGACCTCAACGGGACTCTCATCAAGAGTCACGACACTGGACAGGACAATTGAGAGTCAACGAGGACATGATCATGGCAAACACTAGATGCATGGATGATAAACACGCATTGGTGGAAGATTATTGTTGGAGGGCATCGATGGCACATGATAGTTTAGATGGGGTATTTTCCATGGATGACTTTCATACTCTCAGGGAAAGAGTAACTATGATGAGGTTTGACTACCAACAGTTGTTTATGGACAGAGATTACCTATTGGAGGTTGGCGAGATGTATCGCAGGGCCCTGAGGGAGAAAGAGTTGGAGGTGGACTGACTCACTCATGAGTTGGTGAGAACACGAGGATTCTTGGAAGGAAAACATACAACCCCTCAAGAATTAGAGTTCAGATTAGATGAGCTCCTTGAGGAGACTGGTTAGAGATACACTATATCTATCTCGACAGAGAGTCAGATATGTTCTTCAGTTACATTGTTGGAGGACGTCCATAGGTCACAGGGACCATCCTTCACGAGGGGTGTTGAGATAGTTGGGCACACACATACACATGAGGATTACAAAGCCAAGGGCAGTTATGAGGACACTTCCATTTGTGTTCCAGGATTGGTTGACCTTCATGTAGAGGATGACCCCGTAGTACACCCAGGATCCATGATGTTGCAGGTGTATACATGAGATCACAGGAGTATGCAGGGGCATACAGTGAGTAGTGGTAGTTCACAGGGACATACATATATGTACAGTGGGATTCATGGGGATGCATTGGATTGCAGGGAGGAGACACACTTAGTGTAGCATGGATATTCTTCCCCCTTGCAGTAACACATAGTTCTAGGAGATCACCTTCACAGTAGAAAAATATATCTGAGTGATGATGGAGGGAGAGTGATTGACCAGCAGTTTGTGGAGTTATCTATTATTGTATTCGATACTTGGAGTTTAGACGATGATTCACCATGGGTTCTAGTGGATGAGTTTTTTATCCAATCATGGGGATTGACCAAAGCATATGATACTTTCCAGTCCTACAGTCGGTTACAGATGTTTCTGTTAGCTTCTCCTGATACTTTCATCATTGACAACAACATAGGGGGAGATAGACAGTGGCATGGGACATGGAGAGTGGGTAGGTTGAGACCACTTGACAGGAGTGTCTTTATTGCATACAGTAGGATAGGGGTGGATCATCAGAGATAGATAGTTGAGAGCATAGGCATGATGGTGAGCATCTTAGGCCTTGGGATAAAAGATATCTCAGAGGGTGACATAGATTCAGATTCTCATTGGGATGAGGATGGAGCGCTTCTGACAGTTATCAGTATGACACATGAGCAGTTAGTGAGGATTGTAAGTGATGAACTTCCAATTTTTCCATGGGATCCGGGAGTCCATTTGGTTAGTGGGTTGTTTCATCTTATGATGGCCCAGGTTGCGCCAGAGAAAAACATACTTCACTCTTGGATGGTTTTAAGAGGGCTTGTAGGGAATTGTTCTATGTGGTGAGACAGGTTCTCCCTATTGATACTCATGATCGAGTATGGAGGTGGTTGGGCATATGATGATTCCATAGAGATACCTTTATAGATTTAGCTTCTTGACAGCAGGCCCAATTTTCATAGGTATTTCAGCGTGAGGATCCAGGAGTGGGGGATCTAGTATGTATATTTTGAGTGGACAGTCATGATCAAAGTAGTGCAGTGTCCATGTGATGGTCCCTATCAGAGGCTAGCATGGGACCCTGGAATTACAGGGCTGGGCATTTCATTGACTGATGGAGATGAGTGGATCTTTGCAGGGGGAAGTCAGTTTGACTTTCCAGTGAGCTTCATTATTGGGGGGAGCATGTCACTTATTGGTGATTCGTTGAGGTCTTGTAGTACCTCACTATGGCAGCAACATGTTTAGTTGGTGGAGGCCATGTTGGGGTTGGTACGGTCTTGGAGGACAGACTCATTTCGGGTTGAGATCATGTTCTATTTGCAGGAGACTCATGGTAGTGATATGTTATAGGACTATATTTCACGAGGCATTGCAGTTCATATTCAGATATGGGATCCAGGGATTGGAGTGCTTGGTAGTTTCGTGATTGATGGAGTTGAGTTTCAAGTAGAGTGGTTGCTCGAGGAGTTGACTGGGATTCTTTGGCCGTTGATCATTCTACTCATTAGGAGCATGTGGGTGTCATGCGTAGTGAGCACTTGGAGAGGCCACATCTTGAGGGGAGTCGACCTTGTGTCACACAGGTGGATATGGAACCCCAGTATCATATGTAGTTGGATTCATTTATTGCTTGAGGACAAGCAATATTCCGGCAGGGAGGACTGTAATGTCCCCATTTTGGGACATTATAACATTACAGAGTGTTATGCCTACAAGAGTAGCCAGATAGGGGTGACAAAGAGTTTGAGAGATATTGAGGGGTTTTATTGGGCTCGAATTGCATCGTTCATCATCAGGATCCATTCCGCACATCTTGGCTTTGGTTCCATTGCATTCCGACGATTTCCGTAATTTTGAGTTATTATGGGTCATATCTTAATTAAATTCACTAAGAAGGTCATAATGGGCATATTACTTGGAGAAACCTCTTAGTGTAATATCTCATCGGAATCGGGAGGAAGATCATTACAGGATAAGATGATGAGAAGTGACTTTCAGTGGCCGGAGAAGCCATCAGGATGGATAAATCACTTTTTAGAGGTAAAATGGTTAATTAATTAATTAATTAATTAAGTGATTTAATCAAGGAATAATAAAATAACGTGAAAGTCACTTGGAGGGAAAAGTTCAACAATGAATTAGGGTTTTTGGAAGCTATAAAGGAAGGGTAAAGCAACCTAATTCATGATGCATTGTTATGATTTGATGTTGAGAGTTCCCAGAGGAGGAGGAGAGACGACCTTACTGTTTTGAGGATTTCTGGAGGAAACCTCCACCATTGATCGGTTTCGATGTTGAGAGACACACCCTAGCCCATCGGAGATACCATCCAGGTATTTCACCATACTTTTCAGGAGTATCCATTGCAGAGTGCGTAGCTCAGCCAGTGAGGGTGCAAGTCAGTTTGAGGGTTTGGAGAGCTGCACGAGATCTGTATCCAGATTGCAGTTTCCTTCCAACCCATTTGAGATCCAGCTAGGGCACTTCTATTGAGCCATCTATTGTCAAATTCTGACGGTAGAATCTTGCAGATCGACTCATTCATCCATTTAGGGCACAACTCTTCCGGACATACATTTGGTGTTGCATGCAAAGTTTCAGAGCAGATCCAAAAAAATCCTTCTGACCCATTTCCTTATTTGGCGAGACGATCATTTTGAACCATATAGCAGTAGATTCCATTGGTTGAATCCTTTGGAGTGCATACAGTGCTTGAGGAGGTGTGCAAACCCCCCAGGGGTCCAGATCTAGTGCCTTAGAGACCGGACTCGTGATTCGGCACTCACCCATTTCATTCTAGAGGCCAGGGCACTTCTTTTGGAGCAGTTTCCAATGTATTCCGACAGTCTGAACTTCCGGACGTGTTTTTCAACTTGTAGCGGTTGCGTACTTCGTCGGAATCACATATTTTCGCCGATACATCCGTGCATGCACCAGATCTACTATCATATTCTGATCATGGGTATTTTTATGTTATTTGATTGTATTCCAGTACTGATCCATGAGATCTGGATGACGTTTATTTTCTATATTTCTAGTAGGCTATTGTATTTTCATGCTCGAACCATATTATACATGATATTCGGCAGTTGATGTTCTTTAATTCTGCATGCATCCTTTATATGTTGTTTAAACCATAAATATGCAACATGCACATGCAATAACCAACATTCACATGCAATAACCCACATGCACATGCAATAACCATCAAGATCTCAAACATACAACTGAAACGCATATAGAAACCCCCAATGTATCAGATCTACAAGACAGAATAATAGATCAGTAGCAAATATCTCAATCAGCGGGATCAAGGATATTTCAATTACAAAACCCATTTCCACCAAAAGGGTTATTAATGACACAACCTATGACACCTCTCATCAATCAACCATCTACCTCCATCCCCCTGGAGATCATTCATTAATAGAATATGTATATGAACTTTATGGATGTTAACCTTCAAATTCACAATAGACATTATGGTTTACTTCCTAAACTCGCCCCTTTTGACAAGGAGAAAACCCACCCTCAAATAGTGGTCATTTTTAGATCCCATGAACTAATGCAAACCCTATGCCATAAGTACCAAATATTCCTTTACATTTCACTAATCACAACACACATGCAAGGGTTTCTCATAATTATAAGTGTAGTGTATGGCTTGGCACAATATCCTATAGCCATGTCTACCCTTCAGGTACTTCAAAATTGTCTTTCACAACGGAAGCCTTTACTATCATCTTTGGGTATTATTGATTTATATGAATCTAGGTTAATCACTTTTTACATTTATTAGGTTGAGCCTCATCTTACTTTGGTATTTTAATTTCAAGTTTTAGTTATCATTAAAAACCTCATTGTCCATCATTGAATCTTCAATGAGGATGCATACACATGTGTGATGTCCACCAATGTCTGAAAAAGTTAGTCTCTTCTGATTTGATCCCACCAGTGATCACCCTTCATGCACGTGACGGTCATTCTTCCCAAATGCAAGGAATTATTCAAAATTTTCTCATTGAAATTCCAATTAAGACCATTATGATTGATGTTAAAGTTGTATATGCTCAACTCAACTACAACATTGTTGGAATACTGAGGGGTGGGTGAATCATTATGAGAACTTTTATTACTTTTAACCACAATATATCAACTTTAATTTAATTAGCAGTATATCAGCAATGTATCAATCATCATTATATCATCAATGAGCACATAACCATAAGAAGCATCACATCACATAAAATACACAGTACACTAGAATTTACGTGGAAACCCAAATGGGACAAAACCACGAAATGATTTCTTATATTTCAAAGATTACATTCATTGGAAGCACCAACTTACTGAGTCTCCAGCTGCAACTGGAAAGAGGCTACGATCCCCTATTTATAGGCTCCAACCTGAAGGAAGCTACAACTCCCTCATTTCTCTGGCTCCAACCAGAAGCAGGTTGCAACCCTTTGATTCTCATGATCCAACCTGAAGGAAGCTCCAACTCCATGTGTTCACTGGCATTAACCAGAAGGAGGATACGACCCCCTTTCCTTTCCCCGTCCTTCCACTGTGAAATATAAATGTATACCAATTGTCACTACCACTTTCACTGCCACTGTCACTGCCATTGTCACTATCACTATCACTATTGTTGTCACTGTCACTATCTTTGTCACCACCACTGTCATTATACCAACAACCTACTATACCAAAACCTATGTCATACCATGCATCAAATGTGTACTGACAATGCATCAATCATGTACCATAAGATATGTCAAGTGTAGATATCATGTACTAGAACAACAACCACATATAAAACCAGTACCATATACCATATCAATCATGTATAGATATCTACCATATCATCAATTAAGTGCCTCAACGAACCCGATCATATGCCTCAACCATGTACCACCATACATCAAGTGTATACATCAACCATACAACCACATCTCAGAGATGAACCATAACATTCATACCATAACCAAATACAATAATTAACCTCTATCAACCATGTAGCCAAGATGTACATCAATCATGTGTCAAACCAAACATACCTTGAGAATGTGTCATACCATAACCATGTATACCATCACAAAAAGTACATAAGCATACCAATACCTTTGTAGTTGACCTGATGCACAGTAGATATGACTTGTAATCTCACTTCTGACTTTTGGGACCTGGTATTAGCATAACCCCAAAACTTGTATTGTTCTCATGGGATTAAGACATCCTGTCATGTGGGGCCTCGTGTGACTATATCTACACTTTCCTTCATATCCATATTCCTTAATCAACTTCGAGTACCAAAACAACATCTTTAGGGCTTCTTCAAGGGTTGACATCAATGAAAATCAATATTTCAACAATCTCCCCCTTTCGCATTTATGGAAACACTCATTCTCATGCACATTCTCCCCTTGTGACCATTGATCCCCATGTCTGCATGCCTCTATCATCTCCAAAACTTCTCTCTTTCCATATGCATGTATCTATCATCTCCAAAGCTTCTTTCTTTCCATATCCATGCCTTACTCTATCTCCCCCCATTTGAAATCAATGGAAAAGGTTAATCCTCCTAGAGGATGCTCCCCCTGTCTACAAGCCTTTGCTTTCTCTTCATGGTGCTTCCTCATGTAAATCTATGATGTATATGAAAATCATTTAAAATTTTCTTCTCTTGGACTCTTCATGTCTTCTGCATATCTCCTCATGTCTTACTTCTCTTGAAGCTATGTGAATCATGGTTGGGAAGAAACTCCTCCAAGTTTATGTCACATATACTCAAAATATTCCCTTGCAAGTGGTTTCGTGAAGATATATGCAATCTACTCTTTTGTCCTGACATACTCTAGCTTGATGTTATTCTCTGTAGCCTATTCCCGTAGCAAGTGATACTTAATTGGAATATGCTTCATCTTTGAATGCATTACTGGATTCTTGGAGATACTGATAACGCTTGCGTTTTCACATAGTATTGAAATGGGCTCATCATACTTTACTTGTATATCCTGCAAAGTTTGCTTCATCCAAAGAAACTCAGTAAAACATGTCATTGTTGTAATGTATTTTGATTTTGATGTGGGCAAATATACTGATGATTGTTTCTTTCTCAACCATGATATCAGACACTCACCCAAGTAGAAATTTTCTCCATTTGTACTTCTTCTATCATCAATACAACCTTCCCAATCTACATCTATGTAGGCAACTAGAGATAAATCATTCCCTTTTGGATACCATAATCCAAACTCTTATGTTCCTTTGAGATATTTGAATATCCTCTTTACTACCATAACATGTGATTCCTTTGGTGATGCTTGAAACCTTGCAACCTGTCTAACTGCCTCCATTACATATGTTCTAGACACTGTAACATATAGTAAGTTTCCAATCATCGATATGTATAGTCTTTGATATGCATCCTTAGAGTCATCATCCTTACTTAACTTGCAACCAGTTTTCATAGGAGTACTTACTGGTTTGCAATCTTCCATTCAAAACTTCTTTAACATTTGTTTGATATACTTATTCTGAGAGATAAAAATACCATTGTCACACTGACATATCTGTAGTCCCAAAAATAAGGTTAATTCACCAAGCAAGGACATCTCAAACTCATTCTACATGTCTTTGAAATTTTTTTGATTGATCATGTCATCATCACTTTCGAAGATAATGTCATCTACATAAAATTCAATTATCAATATATTGTCTTAATCTACTTTTATGTAGATATTGCTATCTACATTACCCTTCCTTAATCCTTGTTGTTGTAGATACGTTTCCAATCTTGAATACCATGCTCTAGTGGTCTCCTTGAGTCCATATAATGATTTCTTCAAAATATAGTCATAACCTTATTTGTCTGTGAATAGAAATCCTTCTAGTTTTTCTATGTATACTTATTCTTCTAACTGTCCATTGAGAAAGGTTGAATTTACATCCATCTAATACATCTTGATATTTTTGGAGCATGCATAAGCTAGGATTAACCAAATCATTTCTTCCATTCTGGCAACTGGGGAAATAGTCTCTTCAAAATCTATACCTTCAACTTGAGTGTATCATTTGCATACTAAACTTACCTTGTTCTTGGTAACCTATTCATCCTCATTCAATTTATTTCTGAAGACCCATTTTGTACCAATCACATTCTTGTTCTTTGGCCTCAGAACCATTTCCCATATGTCATTCTTCTCTATCTGATCCAATTCTTCATCCATTTCCTTGATCCAATGTTCATATTTATTGGATTCTTCAAAACAGTTTGGCTCAATTTTGGATAGTAGTTCTAGGTGTTGTTCTGGTGAACGTATTCTTCTTCGGGTTTCAACTCCTGCATCTTTATTCCCAATAATTTTATTTGGCGGATGATTCTTCTCCACTCATCTGCTAGGTGTCTTTGGAGGTACTTGAATATCTTTCTCCTCATCTTCCTCTTTCTCTGCTTATGGCTTCTCTTATTCTTCTTCCTCTTCTACTTCTTCCTTCAAATCCTCTTCATGATCCTGTTTCACTCAATGTTTTCTTCCTTCTTTTATCTTCCATCCATTTTTCTCACTAATCGTCATATTGATGCTTTCCACTATTTTGTTGATTCCTAGATTGAATCATTTGTGTGCTTCACTTTTACTTGAGCACCCAACCAATATTCCTTTTTCAACTCGAGATTCAAATTTTACAAGCCTACCATCTTCCTTTTTGATATAGCATTTTCTTCCAGAAACTCTGAAATGCTTCACATTTGTTGGTCTTCCTTTCCATAGCATTCCCCTATTTTGGATGTGAATTTTTGTATATACTACTTGTACTTAAAAGACGTCTTTCAATTTAGAGTCTTTCAACATGATTCTGGCCATTTCCTATATTGTTGTGTTCTTCCTTTCAACAACTCATTTTTGTTGAGGTGTCTTGGTTGCTGAGAAATTTCTATTTATCCCATGTCTACTATAAAAATCCATGAATTCCATTGATGTAAATTCTCCTCCATTGTCTGATCTCAAACATTTGATTTTTTATTTTGTCTCATTTTCAATTGTTTCCTTGTATATCTTGAAGTGTTCAAATGCCTCTAGCTTCTTCTGGAGAAAGAAAATTGTATTCATTCTTATGTATTCATCAAACAATAGCATAAAATATTGTTCACCATTCAATCATTTTGTTCTTTCGGTTCGCATACATCAGTATGTACAATTTCTAGCGGTTTCATTGTGGAGTACTCTTTTGATTTGAACTTGGTCCTGGTTTGTTTTCCCTATAGACAATTCTTGCATAAAGTATTTTTTGGCTTCAAGATCTCGAGAATTTCACTTACTGCTTTCTTTCTGCTAATTTTGAAAAGATTATCAAAATCTATGTGACCCATTCTTCTGTGTCATAGCCAACTTTCATCTTCCTTTCCTAAGCAACATAGATTTTCCTTTCCAATTTCACTTAGTACATATATATTGCTTGGAGCTCTTATAGTTGTATCCACCAACTTTCCTGATTATGCTTTCCTTATCCCGCACTTCATTGAATCAAGAACAAGTTTGTTTCCTTGATCACACATATGACTTACACACTTAGTATGTGTGCTTCATGTGTCTTCAACCCGATTAAATTTTGCCTTGGCATCCTTGCTTCCAAATTTGAGTAGAACATTTTTTGCCTTGGCATCCTTGCTTCCAAGCCTGACTGTACATTTTCCTATAATTCTAGTTGAGTTGTCATTTCCAAATGAAACTGATCCATCTCTTTCCTTTTTCAGAGTTAGAAACTTGTTCTTATCACTTTTCATATGCTTTGAGCAACCACTGTCAAAATGCCATCCATGTTTCTTGTCTTGAGCTTGTAGAGAAAACATGCATTCTTTAGTGTTAAATTGATCATGCTTTCTTATCCATATCCTTTGTGGTTCCTTCTTAGGACTATTAACATTTTGACTTGATTCTCTTGGAGGAGCAGTCAATCTACAATCCTTGGGCATGTGACCAAAGTTGTTTCATTTGTAGCATTCTACTCCATTACTCAAAGATTCAAATCTGTTGTAGTTTCTGCTATGTGCTTCATGTGGCCTTCTTGATAACCATTTCTTGTGTATCCTTCATATTTTCTTTTGTTCTTGGCATTGTCTATACAATTCGCAAATTTGTGCCAAAAATTGTTACATGAATAACATAAATGAAGAAAAATAGTTTGATACTTGGTGTTGGAAGATCTTCTGAATGGTGTTTCTCTTCTGAATCCTTCTTCTTCTCGAGGTTGATGTTGATTCTGAATTCTAAATCTTTTGGGTGGTCCAGTGTCTCTGTAATCTTCTTGTTGGATCGTCTTTCCTTCTTCCTTCTTAGGAGATCATGTGACTATTTATTCATAGATTCTTTTTTTTGCTTCTTGTTCTATTGTCTTGGAGCTTGAGTCTTTCTCTGTATGGTTGTATCCTATCCCTTATGCTTCATAGTATGGCCTTTGACTGCTAATGATCACATACAATATTTTGGTGATGTTCTATTGCATGTCCTTCTTTTGAAGATCTTTTCTTAGAGTGACTAATTATGCTTCCAAGCCTTCAATCATCTTGTCCTTCTCTTCCAACTTATTTTTGAGTGCTTCTTCAATTATTTTTTCTTCTTCAGCCTGGTTTTTAAACTTTGTGATCATCTTCTTGATTTCTTTTGAGTTGGAATTATTATATCCTTCTTTCCTCTTTAGTTTTTCCTTGAGTGAATTGATTTTATTTCTTTCATTCCTTAGATATTCTAAGGCACTAATTAATTATGATATGAGATCGACTTCTCCTTCTTGTTTGGAATATTCTACTTCCATGAAGAGTACTATTTATGTATCATTGTCACTATATTCATCCTCGTCTAATGAGGAACTATATTCCTTGGTGCAAAGACTTTTCTTGAAGAATTTATTTTTGGTTCTTCTACCCTTTTGATTTTTTTTATTTTTTTTTACGATCTTCTACTTCATCACTTTCCTTATTCTTAGCATGAGGAAATTTAGAAGCAAAATGAAAAATACCACCACAATTGAAACATTTCAATGGAAGCATACCTTTGTATTTTCTAGTTCCTCTTTGCAACTTTCTTACAAAGTTTTCCATTTCTTCATCTTCCTTTGAATCATCGTTGCAGCCACAATCTGATTTTTTATTTTTCTTTCTCTTATTCTTTGTCTTCTCAGATTCCTTGAATGTTACTTCCTTTGTGATTGGGTTCTCATGTTTTTTTCTCATTTTAGAGGTGGTGCATATTCCATGTAGCTCGTCCATGCTCAAGGTGGTTAGATTTGTTCTTTCTTCTAGTGCTGAAATATGTGGATCAAATATCATAGGTAGAGACCTTAGTACCTTTTGAATGATGATTGGTTCCTTTATATCTTCTCCCAAAACTTTAATAGTATTCATTATTTCATCAACTCATAGAAAGTACATTGCAATTTCTTCGTCTTTCTTCATCTTCAATTGTTAGAACTTAGCTCTAAAGGTTTGTAGTTTAGCTCCCTTGACTTTGTCATCTCCTTCATAAATATTTTGAAGCTTATCCCAAATATCCTTTGTAGAATCACAATGCATAACCTTAACAAATACTAAATTAACAAGACTATTTAGAATAGTACCTTTAGCCTTTTAATTATTTTCTTTGAGTTTCTTTTCATCCTTGTCTGTTGGGGGTGTGGTTGGTGCTTTGTATCCATCTAACACTACTCACCAGACATCAAATCCTTGTGCATATAAGAAGGTATTCATTATTATAATCCACAATGCATAATTATGACCATCAAATATTGGTGCTCCAATATTCGTGTATTCCATAATCTCCTTCAAGTGGTTAGACTGCTTCTTGAAGGACCTGTTTCTTGAGGGGGGGTGAATCAATATGAGAACTTTTATTACTTTTAACCATAGTATATCAACTTTAATTTAATCAATAGTATAGCATCAATGTATCAATCAACAGTATATCATCAATGAGCACATAGCCATAAGAAGCATCACATCACATCAAATACACAGTACACCATAATTTATGTGGAAACCCAAATGGGAAAAAACCATGGAATGTTTTATTATATGTCAAATATTACATTGATTGGAAGCAACAACTTCTTTATTCTCCAACTGCAACTAGAAGGAGGCTACAACACCCTATTTACAGGATCCAACCTGAAGGAAGCTACAACTCCCTGATTTCTCTAGATCCAACCAGAAGAAGGCTAAAACCCCTTGATTCTCAGGCTCCAACCCGAAGGAAGCTCCAACCAGAAGGAGGCTACAACCCCATTTCTTTGACCCATATTACCACTCTAAAATATAAATGTAGACCAGCCGTCACTACCACTTACACTGTCTCTGTCACTATCAATATCTCTATTACTACCACTATCATTGTACCAACAAATTTCTATACCAAAACCTATGTCATACCATGCATCAACTGTGTACTAAAAATGAATCAATCATGTACCATAATATATGTCAAGTGTAGATATCATCTATTGTAACAACAATCACATATAAAAACAATACCATATACCATATCAATCATGTATATATCTATACCATATCATCAATGAAGTGCCTCAACGAACCCAAGCATATGACTCAACCATATACCACCATACATCAAGTGTGTACCTCAACCATACAACCACATCTCAGATTTGAACCATAACAATCATACCATAACCAAATACAAGAATGAAACTCTATCAACCATGTATCCAAGATGTACCTCGATCATGTTTCAAACCAAACATACTGCAAGCATGTGTCATACCATAACCATGTATAACCATCACAACAAGTACATAATCATACCAATACCTCTGTAGTTGACCTGATGCATAGTAGATCTGACCTGCAAGATTAATTATGACTTCTGGGACCTGGTATTAGCATAACCCCCAAAATTTTCTTGTCCTTTTGGAACTAAGACATCCTTTCACATGGGGCCTCGCATGACAATCCCTAAGAAACCCACGGGGGTGCCTTGTGGGACACTAGTGATCTGACCCGTGGGGTCCTACTAAACTAGGGTTTCTTCAAAATAATTTTCTCTCCTATGCAACCCTGAAACTCATGCACTCCTTTATTTTCGTTGCATCATATTTCTTCGCCGCTAACTTGAGAGGTAGATCATTATTTCACTAGAATATGTTCAATAGAATGAGTGAGAGAATGTCCTTGTGAATGACTTCTTGAGGTTTATTTATAATTTTTATAAGTAACCTATCTCCTTAAACTTAGGGGCTTCTAGAATTTCTTGTTCCAACCACTTTACCCTTTCATTAAAGACTTGTAACCAACTAGGATCTTCTTGACCATTCTTCAGGGCTTCTAACTTCACAATGACATAACTCTTCAAACATGAGGAACTACGTGGCGTACCACCTATCACCATAAATGGAATTACAAGGAATTTCCATCTATGAGTGTCTTATTATCATCTAGACTATCCTTCATATCCATATTCCTCAATAAACTTCGGGTACAAAACCCACACCATCGAGGTACCAAAACCACACCGTCAGGGCTTCTTCAAGGGTTGACATCAATGACAACCAATATTTCAACAAAAATTCTTTTAGAACATAGTTACATGTACATGATGAAGGTATTGACTTCAATAGTCTTACACATTGTGATGTTTCCCCACCAAGTAAATATTGTGAATTTATATCATCTTACATGCTATGATCCTAAACTACAATCCAATCTTGAAAATGTCTTGCACACTCTCAAATTCATTCAATACTTTCCTTATTTTTAAAAGTAGGTCCTAATTTTTTCAAATACGCATCCCCATTTGGTACATATCCAGGACAACCACCAAATGTTCCACCTCAAGGGACATCTCAAATGTGCACCATCACATATGGGGAATCATGTTCTTAGCCAACAACTAAACCTGTTAATCCAACATGGGTAGGAAAACCATAGATTGGATCACCTATTGCAAAATTTTCATTTCTATTTCCTCCTCCTAGTATAGTTTGGACTCCTATTTGGCAGCATTGAGACTCCCTAAACTCACTTTCGGTATCCACATTTGGTACCTCGATCCACCCAATCCACTAATTTCCTCAACCATATATACCCATCTAGCCTTAACTCTTGTACAACTTGCAAGTGTTCCATCAATGTCAACCTTGCTACCAATAAAGGAGTCCATCCCATAAACTCGGATTGGTAAGAGTAAAATGGGTGTTGGGGGTAAAAATAAGAAATTTGGGGGAACCAATACTTTTTGGCTAGCTATGGCTGCTTCGACCACCACTCCAAGGAAATTTACTCCATCCACCCTTTGCGATATTAGGGGCCATGCCACCAATAAGTGCTCATGTTAGAGTCCCACTCTAACTCCCCTAGTTAATGGAATAGATTTTTACTTAATGTATTGAGGGACATATATATTAAATAATTCCCCAAAAGGTACTAGAGAGTGAAATCCATAAATATAATTGGCCATGTTAAATAAGGTCCATTGGTTAGTCGTTAAGGCCTCATTAATGAAGCTCCACTAGGTGGTTATGGTTTTGGTTAGTTAGAAACTATATATTGTGTTAGAAGGCATGTAGTTGGTTGTAAAGTGAATATTATTGTATTTGGAGCTCTTCTCATGTTGGAGGTTTCCCCTTTGAAGAGGAAAGTTAAAATTTCATTTAGTTCTAAACATCAATAAAGGATTTCTTATTGTTTTTATTTCTCAATTCTGGTTCTGTTTATTTTCCTTCCATAGCTATATTTCCTTCTATATTGCTCTATTTATTTTCTTTCCCATGGCTATATTCCATCTGTTTTTCTCTAAATATTTGGTTTCATCTAACAAGGAATTCCATAAGTGGCATCAGATCACTTTCCTATGCCAACACATGCTCCAATTTTATAAAACAAAAATTAGGCTAGAGATGTCTTCCAACATCTTTAAATAATATAGAGATATGTCATTCAATGGGTTAACCTATAGTTGGGAAAGAATACATGAAAAAATACAACATGTGTCACCTGGTTGGACACCCTTATAACATGTTTTGGTACCCCTTCAAGTAGTATCATGTTAGGAAGCACCTGTATATGTAATTTTCTTTCATGTACCTCTAGGTATATCAAAATCCCCCTAGACACACCTGGAAATAGACTTACACAATCCTATCAGTTGTCTTATTGTTATAGTACATCCAGAAAAAAAACTTGGGGAGATCACTCTCATGTACTAAGAAATCAATTTGTTGGTGATTGAGTGTAACTTGATACGTAATAGACAAACAAAATTGTACATAATCAAAGAGGAAATAAGATTTTGAAGACAAAAGGTGGTGTCTAAATACACCATTATAGAACTTAAGCACAACACATTTTGATTAAAACATGATAATACATATCGGACATACTGTACACAATAATGATATCACCATGAGAATAATGACCCATGGGATCTATTATTTATAGATTCAAGATATAACCAAATTCCTTGAAATCAGGAGGATCTTGTCCACATATAACTGTTAGTTGTTAGAATTGACTTTTTCAAATCCTCGTTGTCTACTTATCTTGACAAGGATGCTCAAACCTACGGTTCATGTGTTCAATGTGTAGTCGATTTCTCGGATGGTCGATCCACCGTCCAACTATCTTCGACTACTAGTCGACTATCCGATCAACGATATTGTCAACTACTTAACCAATTGATAAAATTTGACCTCCAAACCGACTGATTTTATGAGAAGTGTGATGAACCATCAGAACTTGATGTTCCAACACCTCCCCATAATCACATGTATCTGGAGATTCAGTAGGTGAAATTAGGTTAGGAGGACACAGCCACATAATTGCATATTCTTGAAGCCCAAGCATCGTTTAGAACCTAATAAATATAGCTTCAAATAAAGGATTAGTGAATATATCATCTACCTGGTCATTTGTTCTGAAATATTCAAGAGAGACAATGTTATTAGGAACTAATTATCTCAAGTATATAGCATGGAAAATGTTTCATTTTACTGTGAGAAACAACATTATCAACAACTTGAATGGCACTCTAAATGTCAAAGTATATTGTAGTCAAGGTTTGAATAGGAAATCCAAGTTCACCCAGAATTTGGCGGATCCAAACTACCTTTGTACCTGCATGAACAGTGCCACGATGGTCTGCTTCTGTAGTCTACAAGGATACTTCCTTATATTTCTCGCACGACCAAACCAATGGTCCAGTCCAAAGAAAAACACATATCTAGAAGTGGACTTTCGATCATCACTATCGCCAACCTGGTCAGATTCGGTGAAGTCAACTAGTGAATCTGAACTTCAAAAATACTCAATACTAAAATGAGTGGTACCCTTGAGATAATGGACAATTCATTTTACTTCTTTCCAGTGGATTTATTTGGGGTCCTGCATAAACCAAGAAACCACACTAATAGAAAAGGAAATGTTAGGTCAACTATCAGTAAGACAAATAATATTGTGGACCAATTGTCGATAGAGTGTAACATCGAATTTGGGAGTTTGACAAGTTTTATTTAGTTTTACTCTATATTGAAACGGACTAGAACATGGCTTACAGACTGCCATCTTGAAATATTTCAAAATATCCATTACATATTTATATTGAGAAATTAAAAAAACCATCACAGAGTGGTAATACTTAAAGACCCAAAAAATAATGCAGAGTACCAAGATCTGTCATATCAAAGGAGTCAGCAAGTTTCTTCTTCAATCTAAGAATGAGATCGATGTTATTATTATTAATGACAACACCATCAACATATACAACAATAATCAAATTATTTACATTGGTATGGACTACATATAAGTTGTGATCAGATTCACAACATTTGAAACCAAGTCGAAGAAAGAAATTGGTGATCTTAACATACCAAGCTCTAGGAGGTTGCTTCAAACCATAAAGAACTTTAGGAGTAAAAAAACTAGGTTAGAATATGTCACAAAACCAGGAGGTTGTTCCATGAAAATTTCTTCAGATATGTCTCCTGAAGAAAATCAATCTTCACGTCCATCTAATGGATCTTCCATCCAAATCGAGTAGCAAGGGAAAGAATCACTTGAACAGAGTTAATCTTTTCTACAGGGGAAAAAGTCTCAGTGTGGTTGATGCCTTCTTGTTGATAAAATCCCCTCGTAACCAAGTGATATTTGTGATTCTCAACAACATCTTTAGAGGTAAACTTGTTCGTATAGACACATCGACACTTCAAAACATTTTTTCCTTGTGGTTAGGGAACTAATTCCAAAGTGTGATTCTTCAACTAAGAATCTATTTTTGTCTGATTAGCCTATTCACATTCAAGTTGACCTTGGAAATATAAGTAGGTAACAATATCAGAAGTTCCAAGTACATGAGTCATCAATGCAACGCTGACATGTTTCTTTTGAATTTGAGCTCGTCTTCTGGAGGAGATATCACCATCATCAAGTCCAATAGCTTCAATGGTGTTGGTAGCCCATCTAGGTAGACAAGAAAGGGGTGAAATGTTGTTCACTGCAAAAGGTTGATAAATATTCAGAACAATTTTAGTTGACAGATATGGAGGATCATTCAAAACATATATCTATGGAAGAATCAACTCAAAGGTCGATGATCTAGTCAAAATAGAAATAGATTTCGATTGTCCAGTCGAAGAACTGGAAAATTGAACAGGAGAACCAAAGTAGGAAACAACATCAAGGTGATCATCCTGTAAAAATCCAGAGGAGGCATTCAACAAATTGATTCCAAAATACTTCTCATCAGACCATACATTATATATGATAATCATTTTCCATTTGAAAGGGTCAAATAGTCGATAGGATTTAGACTCATCGGAGTATCCCATCATGATGCAAGCATGACTCTTTGCATCTAACTTATTTTTGCAATCATCGAAAATATGAGCCCATGCAACACATCCAAAGACATCGAGGTGGCCAACTGAGGGCTTGTTGTGAGAAATATTACCCTGCGGATAGTTTAAGCTCCCCTTTGAACCAAGACCCCTATATTTGGTCCAAACACAAAAGTAAACAAATGTTTTCTAACATCCATATAGATATAACTCAATCAAGCAAGCAATAGAGAAGAATAATGCGGCTTGCCTTGTTGTGATGTTCTTCCTCGTTGCTCCAATCCTTGGGATTGATCTACAAGCTCCTCAACATGACTGAAGACCTGCAAAGACTATAAAATGAACTCTTCCTTCTACTCTATATGATTAGACAAAGAATATCTATCTATGAAGACTGGAATGACAATAGACAAGAAAATGTAGAACACATGAAATTGAGGGGAATAGGCCAAGTTAATATTAATTGGAAATCCAAAGAATGCACTTACAAAGCATGTTTGATGATGCAGCAATCTTCTTCAAGCTCTCCTCATCTAGCCCTTGTATGAACCTTGAAATCAAAATGTTTATGCTTCTCCCAAGATCAAAGGTTTGATATATGAATTCTTCCCCCTTTCACCATGGAAATGCCTCCAATTTATAGGTTTTGAGAGGCTTAAGAACCTTGGTTATTTATTGAATTGGTTGAGAATATGGCTCCACAAGTTATGATTTATTCCTTAGATAGATCCATGGAGTAGGATTCGAGCTAAACCAACCCCATCCTTTCATAGTTGTCCCTTTGAAAGAGGTGTGATTCACCATGATTTCCTCTAACCAAAATGGTGCTGCCTTATAGTTAAAAACATGATGCCATAGAGCTCCCTTATCATGGAAAAGGAATCACCAGAGATCCCTAAGCATGAACATGGGAGTGCCAATCTTCTTTATTTCCAAAAAATGGTCAAATTCCCAGGTAAAAAACATGTTTTAACTGTTAGATGATGGGGATTCTTCTTATAACATGACTTAGGGATTGTGAAAAATTTATTTCATGGTTTCCCTTCAATTCACTTTGGAAATGCCTCCAATTTATAGGTTTTGAGAGGCTTAAGAACCTTGGTTATTTATTGAATTGGTTGAGAATATGGCTCCACAAGTTATGATTTATTCCTTAGATAGATCCATGGAGTAGGATTCGAGCTAAACCAACCCCATCCTTTCATAGTTGTCCCTTTGAAAGAGGTGTGATTCACCATGATTTCCTCTAACCAAAATGGTGCTCCCTTATAGTTAAAAACATGATGCCATAGAGCTCCCTTATCATGGAAAAGGAATCACCAGAGATCCCTAAGCATGAACATGGGAGTGCCAATCTTCTTTATTTCCAAAAAATGGTCAAATTCCCAAGTAAAAAACATGTTTCAACTGTCATATGATGATGCATCTTCATAACATGACTTAGGATTGTGAAAATTTATTTTCATGGTTTCAAAGGTTACATCCTTGTTAAGGTACACGACACTTCATGATAGTGCATACATCACTTCAGACACTTTAGGTGCATTTCACTCATGTGACATTCTTGATGTGTAATGTATCTCTCCTCCACAACTTCATCATCCTATTATCATTGAAGGAACAACAGAGTCGTAGGATGAGATTGAGCAAATAATCCCTTTACAATATACACTCGCATAAGGAGGAGAGTATTTGGACTACAAAATATATCTAGCCATTTCGACTAATCAGTCCACTTGTAATTCCCAGAATGCCATTTCTTAGGTGTATAGGAATTGAATGCTTCCAGTCAATACCAGAACTAACCAGGTATTCTTCAAAAGTTTGATTGACATACTCACACCATTATCTTATCTCAATCACTTGATGGTCGACCGCATTTATTTTCAGCAAAGGCTCTAAATTATTTGAACTTTTCAAAGATAAGATTCTTATTCTTCAAAAAGTAAACCCAAGTGAAATGAGAGAGATCATCAATGAAAGTTAAGATATACCTTGCACCTACTAGGGAAGGTATATTGATGCAACATACATCAATATGAACCAGCTCTAGGAGGTTATGTGCTCACCGTGATTTTCCAGAGTCAAAGGGTGTCTAATGATGTTTTCCAAACACACATCCTTTACAAACTCCATCTAGGGGGGGGGAAATTAGGTAAACCAACAACTATTTTCTATGTTTCCATCAACTGCAGACTTCAAAAATTCAGGTGTTAGATTCCGTCATGCTAAGTTTAAATTCTCTCATCCATGTGAACAATAAGAGCAATTGGTTCAAAGTTGGGTCGAGTCATGTCACATACTTTAAACAAATTTTCATTCAGGTCGAGAAACCCTCCAATGAAAATCAACTGACCTTTCTTCAAATATCAAACAAAGAATTGATATGAACAAAACTCCACAATATTACCTGCCTTTATTGAATGAGAAATGGACACAAAATTGGAACTAAAGTTTTGTACATGATGAATGTCAACAATTTTCCCATGTTGTTAGGAAACATCACCATGACCAACAATATCAAGAGGAAAATCATTGACAACGTATATCTTCCTATACTTAGCTTAATTCAAGGAGGTAAACATAGAATCATCCTTAATCATATGATGAGTGCACCCAAAGTCGACTACCCATTCGTTCTTCACATAATGAGGCAGGAAGGCTTGAGAAATTTCAACTTGGAAGGTGAAATTATCAATGGGTCGGAAAACAATGGACATGTCTCCTTCAATTTGTTTAAACTTATCCTCTAAATTGTCTCTCTTATTATAGCATACCTTCTCCACATGTCTATTCTTTCCAAAATACTAGCATGTCTTCTTATTTATACTTTGAAGGGATGCATTTGTCTTCCCTTTAAGTTTTTGGTCAAGGCATCTAGGTCTATGTGTAGGGTTATCAAATCATACTCTTTCTTTGAGATTCGACTTTCCCTTTCCCTTGAGCAAGTTGTCTTTTTGTTTACCACATAGCTTTCCTTCTTCAAGTGATCTCTGTTAATTATTAATCAAAAAACCACAGAAGGCTTCAAAGGTTTAATTGTTACCATCTTTTTTTTGTGTCTGCCAGTTGGTGCAGAAAATCAACATGAACATGTCGAATGGTGTTATCAAATTCATTAAGACTAGCTCAATGAGTTTTCCATATTTATTCTAGTAATTATTTCCACATTCTTCCAATTTCAATTGCAATTCCTTCAAATGTGATAAATAGTCCTCTATTATGTCAAAAGAATGAGGATCGAGAGAGATCAACTCTTTCTCCAATTACATGACATGGATTTCATCGACTCTATTGAAAATCATCTTCAACTTCTTCCAGACCTAATGAGAGTAGTTGATTCCACTAATGTGAAAATGAATCTCACGTGAGATATAGGTCGTGATGACCCCTACAGCCTCATCCTTCTTTCCATCAACGGTTAACTTTCCATGATCGTCTATTGGATCTGGAATCGCAGTCTTCATATATTTCCATGGTGATTTACTCTTCGGCAGGTTTTCCATGTCTAGTGCCCATACTGCATAATTTGATCCATTCAAAATTATAGGATTGATCTTCGAAGCCATCTTCAATATCTAGAAAGAATGGTTATGTTTCCACAAGTTACAGTATGCAAATCACTGGCCCAAATTCAATCACACAACAGATCAGAATCACCACGATTTTTAGACATTGGGTGAGGTTTCAAACCATCATCTATGATACCATATTGGTGATTGTGTGTACCATTGTACGAAACATATAAACAAAATCGTAGATAATAAAAGAGGAAATAATATTTTGAAGACAGAAGGTGGTGTCTGAAGACACCGTTATAGCACTTAAGCACAATGCATTGTGATCATAACACCATAATGTATATTGGACATCTTGTACACAACAATGATATCACCATGATAATAATGACCATGGCGTATCTTATTTATATCTTCAAGAACTAACCAACTTCCTTGAAATTGGGAGGATCTTGTACACATATAACCCTCGGTTGTTAGAGTTGACTCTATCAAATCCACACTGTCTAGTTGGCTCAACGAGGATGCTCAACCCAGCCATCCATGTGTCCAATACGTATTTGATTTCTTGGATGGTCGATCCACCGACCGATTGTCTTCGACTGTTGGTATATTTTATGACCGACAGGCTTCTCGACTACTTGAAAAACTAATGTAGATATCTATTTTATCATCTGGATGATTATTTCTAAATGTAGGTCGACCTCCCGATCGACTGATTCTAGAAGAAGTGTAATGAACAATTAGAACTTGGTGTTCCAACACAGGTAGTATGATTAAGGGTATGGTCTATCCTCAGTTGGTTCCATGAAATATTTTACAAGTACTATTGTTGGAAACCTTCTCGTATATTAGAGAACCATAGCACTTGACACTCCTCTATATTTAGTACCCTTCAAACTCTAGCCTCATCCAAAAAAACCCTATCTTCTACATCACAAGGAAAAAGATTCCTACACAATTTCCAATACTAAGAATTTGAGAATTTCATCGGTGTAGTAATACTCAATAAGGAGTAATACTTCCCCCAATATTAAAAAAATATGGTGCCTACCAATTCCATTCCAAGAGACCTATCACAAAATAATCCTTGCATGGTGTCACTATACAATACACATTTTTTTTTTTGTGAACCCACTCAGAACATTACTTATGACCCCTCTCCATAGAGGTAGTTTGTGAAAGACTTGTCTGCTCAATTTATTAGAGATACTAATTTTTTGGGAAATTTTACCAAATTGTGCCAGACAAGCATAATGGAATACTATATTGATGTTTTTGAACCTCTGTTTAGTAGAATATAAAATTTAACTGATAAAAATTTTAAGAAATGTTTTATTAGTGGCCTTAAGGAAGAAATTAGAGCCCACATATATAAGAACCACCTTGCTACTTGGTTGGATCCCACTCAACTTACTTGTCATACCCAAGTTATATATTATTCTCAATCTAAATACCCTAAATTTTCACCACATCCTCACAAAAATATGGTATCTTCTCAACAACTTACCCCACCCCTCAAGGTACAGAAGTTGACATGAGATGAAATGGAAAAACATCAACTCAAGGATCTATTCTACAACCATGATAAAAAATATTCTCCAAGGCATAAATGTAAGGAGCATAAATTATTTATGACCATTTATAAGGACATTTATAATGAGGAAGTTGATGGGAAGACTCTTGAGGAAGTCACTCCCAATACCAAGGAAGTTCATCTTCCTAACCAACCAAGTGAAGAACCCCAAATCTCTCTTCATGCTTTGGCTGATATTTCTTTCCTCAAACATTGAAGCTAGTTTCTTATATCAAAAAATGGAAGTTCATTATCTTAATCAACATTGTAAGCACCAGTAATTTCATCCATCGTCATTTTTCCCAAGAAACACATTGATATATCTATGTTTTTAACAACTTTCATATTATGACTATTAATGGGGGATCTATGAAATGTGGTGGTCGATGTGAAAATTTGAAAATTTGAATGGGTGATTACTCCCTAAAAAATCACATCATTTTTTCCATTGAAGAGGGTGGATGTAATATTATTTTGGGTGTTGAATGGATACAAATATTAGGCCCCTTGACCATAGACTTCCTAGAATTATACATAAGTTTTCAAAAGGATGGAAATTCCTACATGTTCAAATGTCTCAAAGAAGGCTCTCCATAAAGCATCAACTCCCACCATATGGAAAAGCTTCTAAAAAGGGTCATTTTTTCATTATTTCCCATTTTCATGCTATTCAAGCATTTGAGGCTTCTTCTCATCTAATTTGTCTAGATTTGTAGTTAGTATTGGACAAACACCATAAAATATGTGTAAATACTTGAGGATTACCACTCTCATTTGGAGAACATGATAATAGCATCCCACTACTTTTGAGTAGATTAGCACCCTATGTGTATCCATGTCATCATACATTTCCCCAAAATTATGAAATTTAAAATATTGTACAAGAGATATTATGTATATGTATAATTTTTCCTAGTACCAACCCCTACTCTTCTCCAGTTGTCATGGTTCTTAGAAAAGAGGGAACTTAGCACATGTGTCATGGCTTTTTCACCCTTAACAACTTGACAATTAAAGATAAATTCCCCATTTCAATCATTTATGATCTCTTATATGAGCTACATGGAGAAAAGTGATTCACCAAACTTGATCTTCTCTCTTGTTATCATCAAATTCGCATGAAGAAATCTAATATTCTCAAAACTACTTTTCTCACCCATGATGGTCATTACAAGTTTTTAGTGATCCCCTTTGGTTTTTTAAATGCACCTTCCACCTTTTAGAGCCTCATGAACCACATCCTTAATCCCCTTCTTTGTCATTTTGTCTTGGTATTCTTTGATGACATCTTGGTCTACAACAAAACTTGGTTGGCACATGTGGAACATATGTATTAGGTCTTACAACTCTTCCATCATCACCACTTGTTCCTCAAGCAATATAAATGTGCTTTCAGTGCTTTAGAATTTGAATATTTGGGACACATTGCTAGTTGTGAAGGTGTGTGTGGATCCTGAGAAAATTGAGGTAATGAAAAATTTTCCTCATCCCAAGAAGATTAAAATATTTCATGGATTTCTTTCCCTCATAGGTTATTACTAGAAGTTTGTCCAAAATTATGGAAAAAATGCTACTCTTCTCACCACCCTGCTAAAAAAAAATCCTTCATTTGGAATGAAGAGGCTAAAAAGGATTTTTGGAGTTTAAAAGATGTTATGTGTACACACCAATCCTCACCATACCTAAATTCAATAATACTTTTGTTTTGGAATGTGATGCCAGAAGGAAAGGAATTAGGGTTATGTTAATGCAAGAGAGCCACATGCTTGCCTTCACCAATAAGCAATTATATTATAGAAAATTGGGAAAATGCACCTATGATAAGGAAATGTTGGTTATTCTTTGTATAGTTTATATGTGTCATCCTTACTTGATGGGGCATCATTTCCAAATTAAAACATACGTTTATAACTTGAAATATTTCTTAGAGAAAAGGTTTTCCTCCCCATAGTATCAAAATTGGGTCACTAAAATTTCAAGATATGACAATAATATTATCTACAAGAAGGGCTAGGAAAATGTGGTGGTTGATGCTCTCTAGGAAGTATGATGATGAAGGGTCCATATATTCCTTATCTTTCCTTATGCCTAATTGGATACATAAGGCATTTCAAGAATGACTAGAGGATTCCAATATTATGCACATGATCCACCAACTACAAGCTGACCCACATGCACACCTAGGTTACACTTGGCAAGATGATGAGCTACATTGTAACAACTTAATTCTTTTGGTTCATGATTCCTCATTTAAATAAAAAGGGTTATTTTAACTACACTCCTCTCCTGCATAGGGTAATTATACATTTTAGAAAACATATGATTGGATTAAGTTTTCATTCTTTTGGGAAGGAAAGAAGGAGGAAATCCATAACTTTGGGCCAAATGTAATACTTGCTAACAGCCTCAAAACAACCCTGGAAGTTTAGGACATGAAAAATTGTAGATAAAAAAAATGCAAAGATAGAGAGTTGTGTAGAGTCAATGTAAGAGGTGGGTGACCACCAATGTACACCTAGGTCATTCCTCCCCCCATAGGAAGAGATGGTCTCCATTGGATCAAATTCCTTCATTATATGGGGAAACTATTTCTTAATGTGACTCTTAGTGAGAAACTTGCTTTGGTTAAGAAATTGTCCTGCTTTGACAACCTGATAGAGTGGTATGTTTTGTTGGTAGGTTCCCTCTTTCTTGGTGTCCATGATTCAATCTAATTTAGCATGATAAATGTATTTAGGATTTAATTTTTTAGGGGACAAATTCTCATCCACCTCCAAAATGTCGAATAGGGGTGTGTTGTGCCAGGGACCACAACCCTCCAGTTTCTTGTACTTTTGCTTGCCAACCCCCTCCAAGAAAATTGAGCCGCCTATTTACTTTCTCCTCTTTGAAATTTTATCGACTTGAGTTTTTGGATGCAGTTTCTCCTTCATCTCTAAGCATGCAACTTTAAGTTTCACGTCTTATATGATTCTGCATCTTTTAATTCTAGACACTTAAGCAAATTTGCAAATATCGAGCTATGGGTTTTAGGACGAGTTAGTGTAAACTCCTTTGGTGTACACCTAAAGAGTTACCTCAAACTCCTCTGGTGTACACCTAAAGAGTTACCTAAAAATCCTCTAGTGTACACCAGATGATTTCCCTCCAACCCCTCTGGTAACCATCGGTGTGCTTTATTTTTCCTCCAAAACATTTGTTTCCATTGTGCGACTTTATGCCAACTCCTTTGGTTTCAACGGAGGAATTTGTATAAAATCCTCTGGTAAAATCAGAGGATTTACCATCTTATCCTCTGATGAACATCATCATCCTTCATACCAATTCCTTTGGTATACACTAGGGAATTTCTTACGAAGCCCTTCGGTGTATACCGGAGGACTTCTCACCAACTTTGTCGATTCTCCCCCCAACATCATATCACATTGATTGAACCTAGATGCCTATAAAAGGACTGCTCGCCCCTCATTTTTTACCACTGTTACCAATTTCCCAAGCAAAGGAGAGGTCATCGAGTGACAAAAAAGAGATACCTAATCTTCCTCACACCCAACATCCACATAATCACAAGTTCCAGGTAAGCCGTAGTTTGCTCAATAATTTTATGTTTATATACAAACCTAGGGTTAGGTTTTATTTTTCTGATGATGGTCAACCTATCATTCCCTCGGCCCCAGGTCTCCTTTGTGATCATAATTCACATCGTTTGTACTATCAATGTCTTCCCTCAAATGATGTATGGTCAAGATTCACGCCCAATTCTTGGTTCTCCTTGTGACCACTCATACCGTAACCTTGTCTAGTCTTCCAAGCCACAAGAAGCATGTAAATTGTCACTCCTTGAAACAATCCAACGCCAAGCCACGGGCCTGTCACTATATCTTGGTTTTTAAACACCATCACATGTGAATGCTCAACCATAGACCTATTATAACTGCAACCCGAGAAGCCCTAAAATCATTTTGAGGATAAAATTTCTATCCTATATCTTCTCCCTTCCATCATGACTATGTGGAACCATCAAGGCCAACAGAAAATATATCAAATGAGACCCCAGAAAATGGATAGTCTTAGAGCCTATCTTTGGAAGAGTAGAAAACCCAATCCCTCGCAACCTTATTCATTTTTCAATACTTAATTGACTTTCAAAGTTTTTCGTTGTAAACCAATTTCTTTCGCACCAAAGTTGTCGATCCATTCAAAAATTTTAGCATTAACACCTTTGGTTTACATCGGAGGGTTTGAGGCCAACATCGACGGTATTAACTGCCACACTTAGCACGAATTCCACCAGTCTTATCAACTAAAGAAATTATCACCAACTTTCCCGACTACCATGGAGTACTTAATATTAACTCCATGTTTCATGCTTTTCCACCCACACTTCACATGATTTCCATCGATTTATTCAGAGGATTTTCCATGAATTCCCTAGTGTTTTTGGCACCTTTCACATGAGTCTCTTTGATACAAATTGGATCCTTTTGAACCAACTCTTCTGATACACTAAAAGGCCCACTGGTGACCTTTCCATTATCTCACCCAGTGTTCATAGGAGCTCTTTTCATCAACCCCTCCAATATACACAACAACTATTGACACACTTCATACTAACTTCTTCAATAGAAATCGAAGCAATTCATAAGAACTCCTACGGTCTCAAGGATTTTGACCTTTGAAACCTTGATCTTTCTCTGGTTTTTTCATTAAGGTATTCACTATGCCCACTATTATATTATCATCATCAAAGGATGACCTTCCACCCAACATCAACACCAGTTATTCCTCGGGTATTTCATATGTGATACTTATGCAAACTATTTTTGGATATATATGTATCAGTTATGATTTTGTCTTTGCAATGATCTCATATTTACTTTGTAGATTCAGACATGTCTCCGAGGAAGAAAACAACTAGCAAGGAACCTACCATTGAGGCTTTCAGAAGTGGTCGCCAGATTGAATATGAGTTAGACATTATCGGGGAAATGTACAACGACACTTATGGATTCTTTCAAAAGTGATAATATGTTCTTATATGGGGCGATGTGTATCAAATGTTCAAAATATAGAACTTTCCCACTGATAAAGAAGGCTAGGATGAACTTAAAATTTTGAAGAACATCAGAAAATCCAGAATTCATAGGGTAGAAACTTGTGCTACTATATTCCTATGTTTTGATTCCATTGCCTGAATAATAAACAATGTGGACTTGGAGAATAGGTACATCTCAAGTACTTGTCCAAATTCTATCATCCAGAGAAGGGGACCAAGAAGCTGGACATCAAACTTCTTGGTGAATTCAAGCACACAACCAAGGACTTGTGCCACATCTGGTACAAACAAGATAAGCATTTCAAACTCAGACTCATCAGCGGACATCCCACCACCATGCTTAGAAAACCTTAACAACACATTATAGCCATGTTATGCATCCTATAAAGGGAACACGATTCCTCCAAATCCCCCCTATCGTATATTTCATTGATATAATATTGTGCAGACAAAGGAATATCTTTCAACTGGGATGATATTCTATCAAGAAACCTCGTGGAATTCATCACAACATTCATAGGAGCCCAGCTTGAGACCTTCCTAATATTTAACATGTCGTCATACCTCATAGGTGTCATGTGTGTGGCCCACAAATACCCAAAGATGGGTTGGACATGGAATCCAACAAATGCATCCATTCACATATACTGCAAAGTGCTCCAGGAGAACAAGTATAGAACATAATAACAGAGAATTTGTGAGCACTTCCTGGCCCCATTATACGAGTTTATATTTTGCATTCCATATCTTTGTATGATTGACAAACAAATAGTTGTCGTCAAGAGGATCAGATATTGGTATTTGATGGAACACGACACTTATATTAGGGTGTATGGTACCATGAAATCCCCTCATCTTCCTCCTCGATTTATACTAGACATGATACTAGTCTAGTAAGTAGCTTATCAAATGGTGATAAATGGAGTTGGGGGAATTATTTACAAAGATAAGAAAGCTATATGTCCACCGCTCCCATTATACATTGGCACCTAATTTTTTGTTCACACAAAATAGGACCAAGAAGAAGTGGATATAATATTATTGTACCACTTCAGAGAAGAGAGGTTCAAGAGGCACAACCCGAAGAAGGTCGTCAAAGAACATTTCAACAATCTAGGCATTCCTTGGGAGTACATCTCATAGGTTTGGGAGGAATAGGAGATACATTGTAATGAAAGGACTTATAAATAAGTCATTTTCAAGAGATGAGGTAGTCCCATAGGGAGGATTGTAGATGAAGAAAGGCAAAGAGAAGATTCTAGGAAGAAGGAAAAATAAGAGGCAGTGGAAAAAGGATCCACGGGAACCACATCTATGCATTCGGGATCTGTTGAGGAAGAAGAAACCATAGTAGATAAGAAGAGGAGTAAAAAGGAAAAGGTACATGAGAAAAAGCATGATGTGGATAAAAAGAAGAGAAAAGTTGTAGATGAAGCTAAAGCCAAAGATAAAGATAATGCAGTAGTAGTCACTACAGAAGCAAAAGAAAATGTAGTTACACAGAAGGAAGCCGAACAAAAAGTAGTAGTCAAGAATCCAACAACGGATGCAGCAGACAAAGTCACTAAGGAAGAAGTCGATAAAGAAACTGAAGAAGAATGACCGAAGAAGGACGCTAAAAAAAGAAACGATGATACTCAAGTGATGGACACCAATCTCCCATAGATATCAACAATAGGTGCAAGAGGGCATATTTTTAGGGTACATGCTCAACTACATACTTAGTGACATGTACTCATTTTTTCATTATTCCTACTATTTAGGAGGATTTTTATTTATAGCATGTTTATTTATAGCAGGTATATTTTTAGCCGATGGATTCGTATATGTAATACCATGGGAAAATACCATGTGTTTCCAAAACCATGGGCTCACTAGGAAAATTCCTATTTTTTAGCTACCATTAGGCGAATTCCTATCTTTTAGCCACCATTAGGCAAATTCCTATTTTTATAGAGATAATTCCTATTTCCTTAATTTTATGAGATATTTCCGATTTCATGGCTATAGAGCACACTTTAGTAATAATATTATCCTCCTAGGGAAGTGTGCATTACCCATCTAATACTTGGAGTTAACTCACTTCACTTATTTAGTGACTTTTCATTAGTAGCAAATTCTCACTTAGTTAGGACTTCAGTTACATTCTTGGAATATATTCTTATTCTAGGAGATGTTTTCTATTGTGGAATGCATGTTGACTTCATGTAGAGTTCTCACTAAGTTTGCACCTATATTTTTTACCTTTTCTTATTATTAACAACTTTTGACTTTAGTTAATTGTTGTTATTGGGAAAAGTTATTTTTTTACTTGAGCATGCACATGGAAATCCCAACCAAGTGTGCATTAATCCTCATGTGGAGAGTCCTATATATTGTACTCAATATCAAGGATTAATATATTGTGATTAGAATTGGTTTCTTAGTCTGTTATGTGTGAAGATTGATTATGTTTTTATCTCTCATCTCTCTCTTTTTCAATTAGCTAGTGTAGTATTTCCTTCTCACAATTAGGTATTGGATTGTGGTTTAATCCTACATGGTATCAAAGCCATTATTGTAAGGGAGTATTCACTTTTATTTCCGATTTATAGATCATATTGGACATCCCATGGAGAACTATAGATCAATGATCTTCTTCAGTGATCTTGACACCCTTCAATTAATTTGAGTGGAATCCCAAGATAGAGCTTCTACTTCGAAGCAAGGGTTTGTATAAAATCACCATGGGGACTAAGGTTGAGCCTACTTCATCCATAGAGAAATAAAAATACTTTAACAGAATGGATGAATCCTATGGGATATTGTTCTTGAGCATCTCTCCATATATCCTCTTTCATGTCGATACTTCCAAGACTCCTAATGATGTTTGGACAAAGTTGAAGGATTTGCTAGGAAAGCAAGACAATCTAAGAGGTCATCAGCCAGAGAATGATATACATATATTGAATCCAAGATATTTAGAGACCCTACAAGACTAATTATGTAAGTTTAAAAATTTGATTTCTCATGTTAAGGCTTGTGGAATTTATAAGAAAGATGAACAATTAATATTTTCAACTCTAACAAAACTAGGACCATAGTATTTTGTCTACACTTCTTATTTTCATACTACCAGGTTATCTATGGGGTATACATGGAATATTCCATCCCTATATGATTCCATGGAGTAAGTTATCCATGATCATACAAATATCATCCAAATAGGGGCACTTAAGAATTCCAAGCCCCATGTGCTTACATCTTAAGGAAGTTCAAAGAAGAATAAGCAGAAGAACAAGGGTAAGAAGGACCAAGAGAACAAGAAGGAAGGTAAACAAAATTCCATATTTGAGAGTTCGAGTTCCAAGGCATCAAAAGGAGAAGACAAAGTGTTCCTATTGTAATATGGGGTTCCATACTGAGAGTTCTTTCATGAAAAGGACCATAGATCACATGGCACAAACACTTGAGAAACATCACCTCAAGTATTGTATTCCAGATAATGCAAGTAAAAATCCATCATCAAAAAGAGGTAATGGTCATGCATTTCTTGCTATTTCATCTTCTCCTAATGCTTGGGTTCTTGATTCAAGGGGTACCCATCACATGGCCTCATAAAATAGACTTTTCTCATACTTGGATACTTTTTATGGACCACTGATATTCATGGGAGATGATTCTCCTACAGAGGTGTGTAGTAGGGGTAGAGTTGATCTACACCATGGATGCTTTCAATACGTACTTCATGTTCTCAAGATTTCAGTGAATCTTCTCTTCATCTATCAAATCACTCATTCAGGTTCGGGGAAGAAGGTGGAGTTGACTCCAGACTCAGTTATTATTTATGACTTGTCAGATGGTTCAAATATTCTTGTTGGTGAGGTTAATCATCATTCCAGGTTGTACACCTTCTCTCACTTCACTCATAAATCTGATTATGTATCTCTTCTAACACATGCTAGTGAAGAGTCAAGGTTGTGGCATGAGATTTTTGGGAATATAAATTTTAAATATGTATATCATCTTAGTAAGGGTGGAATGGTATATGTATTACCCCACATTCAGTACACAGATGGAGTTTTCTAGGGTTGCATATTAGTCAAACATATTGAGGAGAAGTTCAACACAAGTAAAGCATGGAGGGAATCATCACTTCTAGATTTGGTTCACAGTGACATTACAGGTCATTTCCCACACCCATCAATCAATAAAGCTAAGTATGTTCTTACTTTAATTGATTTTTTTTCAATATATATATGGGTCCACTTTATCAAATTAAAATTTGAGGTATTTGAGTGTCTTAAAGATTTAAAGCATCTAGTTGAGAACCAAACATGGAAGAGGATTAAGAAGATTCATACAGAAATGGAGGAGAGTATGTGAATATGTATTTTGATCATATTTTTTCATAATCAAGTATAGATTTTCAACACACATTTCCATATACTCCACAGTAGAATGGAGTAGCGGAGAGAAAGAATAGGACATTGAAAGAGATGCACAATTGTATGGTGTATGCTAGAGAACTACCTCCAATTTTATGGGATGAAGCTATAAACTATGAAGCCTACATTCATATTAGACTTCCTCATAAATAATTCAAGGGATTCACTCCATATGAGGCTTGGAGTGGGAAGAAACCAGAAGTCACTCACTTCAGAATTTTTTGTTCCCGTGCATGGGCTAGGATCCCTTCCGATAGGAGGAAATCTATGGAAGCTCAAGTAATGAGTGTATTTTTGTTGGATATCCATACGGATTAAATGCATACAATTTATTATATACTAATTCAAATAAAATATTCATTCAAATTAGTTTTAAGTTTGAAGAGGGTCCTTCACAAGTACTTTTGGAGCAGTCCACACCTCCATCTCCACCGCCATTAGTTGCAAAACTTCATGAGACTTCTTCCAATCACATTTTTTATTAGATATTTGAATATGATATATCTCATATTTCAGATCAACAAAAATAAGTTGCAGGTCCATATCATTGACCATGATGCACACAATAGACTCTTCAGGTAGCAGGTGATCTAGTGGGTGATCTTGTCGATCCACAGAGAACCAGATCTCAGTTTGTGGAGCCTCTTAAATATTTTACTACCATGGAGACATTGGTAACTATTTATTTTTATATGGTACTTGGATAAGATCTTCAGTCTTATCCAGAGGCTAAAGGAAACCCTAATTGGGAGGAAGCTATGAAGGAGGAGTGCAATTCCCTGATAGAGAACAACACATGGGAGTTGGTTCCTCTACCCTCCAAAAGGAAGCTTGTTAGATGTAAGTGGATTTTCAAGACAAAGAAGTATTCTAATGGATAAATAACAAAGTATAAGGATCAGTAAGTAACTGATTTTTTCTCATAGGTACAAGGCATTGACTATGAGGAGACGTTTGCATTGGTTTCCAAGATTGGTTCCATTCGATTAGCTCTAGCTATTGCAGCAACTAGAAAGTGGGAGGTACACCATATGGATGTGAAGAATGCATTCTTACATGGATAGCTTAATGAGGAGATATATGTGGAGAATATAGAGTGATATGTTTAGGATCCATCATTATTTTTTACGTTGAGGAAGTCATTGTACAGACTTAAGCAAGCACCTCAGACATGGTATGCTAAAATGGAATCTTATCTTCTCTCTAGAGGGTTTATTAGATGCATATCATATCCTGATGTGTATATGATGATGAACACATATTTGCTTATATTTATATTTCTATATGTATATGATTTGCTCATCATAGGGAGCTCAGCCTTCTCCATTTCTCCAGTGAAGATTGCTTTGCATGACATGTTTTCTATGACAGATATGGGACTGTTACATTACTCTCTCGGTATTGAAATCAGCCAGAATGATTCATGAATCCAGATGTCTCAATCCAAGTATGTCAGAGATCTACTTGATAGGTTTTAGATGACATATTGCAAGCCAACTGCAACACCCTTTCAGTCAAGGGTTAGACTAGAGAATGTCGGTGCATCACCTTTGTTTGATTGTACTATATATTGACTGTTGGTAGGGAAAATTCTCTACCTTACACACTCTCGACCGGACATCTATTATGAAGTTGAATCAGTTTCTAGGTACATGAAAGAGCCTAATGAGCTTCACTGGAAGGAAGCAAAGAGGATTATCAGATATGTCAAGGGGACTACCATTTTTGGTATACATAGACTATGCAGTAGGATATTCCTTGGATCTTGTTGGTTACATAGACTCAGATTGGGCAGGTGATAGCACTGATCGCAATTCCACCTTAGGATATGTCCTCTACCTTGGATAAGGACCTATATGTTGGTTAAGTAAGAAGCAATCAACAATTTATTTATCATCAGTAGAGGCAGAGTACAGGGGTGCAGTGAATGTTACTACTCAAGCTATTTGGTTGTAGCACTTTCTTACAGATTTGGGAGTTCATTTTCATCATCCAATAGTTATATGGTGTGATAATAAGAGTACTCTCAAGCTGTGTAGATGCCCAATTCAGAGGCAACGGAACAAGCACATCGAGGTTCATATGCACTTTATTCGAGGATAGATTCAAGATGGAGTCATTGATATATAGCTTTGTCCATCTTCAAAGTAGGTGGCAAACATATTCACAAAGCCTTTCACCGAACAAAATTTTGTCTCATTGAGGGACATTCTAGGAGTGAGGGATACATCATGTTAGCATTTTTTCTTGTTAGCAGCATATTTTTGTTACAGGTATGAAATAACTGAGAGGGGGGGGTGAATCAGTTATTGTAAATTATTAACCATTTCTCTCATTTTTAACTTCGAATCATTAATCTTAGTGGCAGTAAGTCTTTGATGCTACTTGTGAAAACCGATGTCATAAACATAAAGCATATATCATAAAGAACAAAAATCACACCGACATTCATTCATAAGTATGAGACCGCGATTTTCAAGGAAACCCAACACGGGAAAAACCTACGTCTTCTTAAGATGTTGACAAGCACCAACCGTTTACAACTCATTTTTTATGAGCACCAACTCATAGGGCTACAACCACCGATTGCCGACGCTAAGCGGTGAGGCACTAACTCCCGGAGTCGAGCACCAGATTTGGAAGCACCACGACTTCCTTTTCACTTGACACCAAGCGAGATGAAGGCACTAACCAGTTCTACAAGCACCCTTGCGGGGAGAAGAGACATCACGTCTCCCTAAAGGTACCACCCTACCACCCTAGTTTCTTGAATAAAAATCTTTCTCAAACTAATTTGCTTATTCTGATATATATCTTGCTTACCATTTCTTCTATGCTGTTCTGATTTAACCATTTCTGATATTCTTAACTGCTCAGCTACAAATTCTGTTTTATTGCCTTTGATCTGCTGCTCAGCTTCATTGTCATCTGAAGCCCATTCTCAGGTCCTTCTCCTGTCATGCAGGTTTTTCTCCTTCTTTTCTCACATCCTGAGTGCTTCCTCTTTCTCACTTCAACGACGGCGTATCTACATTTGGTAGCATTATATAGATTCACCACCACATGCAGAGGTTTTCGTTGCGTTTCTCAACTCCAACAACGGTTTCCCTTTCTTTCATTCTTTCTTACTTTTGCGTGCTATCATTCTCCTTGATTTTCTGAGGCGACTCTTTGCATGCCTCTACGCATGCCACATCATCAGGTTGTGTTCCTCATTAATTGCCGGTCTAATTTTTAGACTAAAGTCTTTACGCTTTTCTGCTCTAGCTGCGGTTTCCTTTTTTTCTTTTTATTGGTTCTTACTTTTTCCCATTACCCGGCGTTCTCCCACGATTTTCTGAACTAGCTTTTTTACTGCCTCCTCTACACATGCCACCTCATGCAGCGGCTTTGATTTTCCGGCCGATTAGTGTTCGGCGGTTGTGTTCCGACATCAGGTGTTCCAGCGTTTGTGTTCCGGCATTCGTGTTCCGGCGGTCGTGTTTTGACATTAGGTGTTCAGTGATGGTGTTTGCGGCATCGTTTCAGCGTCTGTGATTCGACATTTGTGTTTTAGCATCTACGTTTTTAGCATCTGTGATTCAGCATTTTTGTGTTTCAGCAGTCGTGTTCAGCATCTACGTTTCGGTATCTGTGATTCAGCATTTGTATTTCAGCATCTACGTTCCAGCACTTGTGTTCCATCAATTGTGTTCCAGCATTTGTGTTCAACATCTGTGTTCCAGCACAAGGAATGCTGGAACACGAACGCTGTGTTCCAGCATCTGTGATTCATCATTCCTTGTGCGTGTTGACATCCTTGGCTGCTCCAGCGATTACCATGTTGGCAAGCCTTGATCATGCAAAAGTCATCTGTAGCCATATTTCCAACAATCTCCCTTTAGCATTGATGGCAATATGTCTTTCATTTCTCAACGACATCAGGGCAAAGGGTTAGGCTATTCCTCAGCTCCCGACTTTGTGCACTCAACGGTAATGCAGGGGAGCGATGTCGGCATTGATATCTATGTATTTTAAACTGGCGCAATTTTTACTACTAAGTTTGGTAGCCGGGGCCTCTTGAAAGGATCCTATGGATCTGCGCTCTTTTAATCAAGCATATATGCTCTTTCCTGGACACATCTGCTTCTGCCTGTTATTATCTGAGGTTCATTCGTTCAATCGTGACATTTTTCTCAAAACTGATTCGCAAATTTCCTTCACAGTCTTCAATCTTCAATCGGTTAAGCCTGCACGCTCCCCCTGACAAGGTGCGGAGATTAGTTAGAGGAGGGTAGAACACACATCTTAAATGCGAAGAAGGGTATTCAAAGTACTTGGGTAATGGATTTTTTTTGGTAAATTATATCAACTTAATGCGCTTAAGTGGAGGGGTAATGCTGGCGTACCACTTTGTTGGCAGCGATCTTTTAAGAAATGATACTTCAGAGTTATATGCTTTGTCTTGGAATGAAGGATTGGATTCTTGGAAACACTAATTTTCGTATTATCCGCATTGAAGAGGAATGGATTCTTCATATGTTACCTTCAGTCCACAAGATCTTGTATCATCCATATTACATGAGTACAACATCGCGGTACAGCGATGATACGCTTACGTGGTGAACAAAGCTATAGGAACTTTGCTTCTTGCTTAGCCATGCAACTAACGAATCACCCGAGGAGAATGCACTCCACTAGTGCTCTTTCTTTCATCTACACAATTAGCCCAATCACGCATCACGAGATATCGTAGCTGAAAATTTTGATTTTTTGGGTACCACAAACCATAAGACGAGTGCCTTTCGGATATTTGAAAATTCTTTTGACATATACTAAGTGATTTTGTTTAGGGGCAGCTTGAAATCTTCCGACCATCAGCGACGTACATTATGCGGTCTACCGTTATAGTGATGTATAACAAGCTTCCTATCATGGATCTGTACATTCTTTGATCCACTTCTGGGCTAGTATCCTCTTTGCTCAATTTGCAGCCCCAGATCATGGGTGTGCTCACAGAGGAGGCATCTTCCATTTGAAACCTCTTGAGCACCTCAGCAGATACTTCTCTTGGGAGAGAAATAAACCTTCATCATTACGATTAATTTGAAGGCAGAGTATAATGACTCTCAAACATAGACATCTCAAATTCTGATTTCATTGCATTAGCAAACCATTGAGCAGTGATTAATTGCGATGGTAATATCATCCAACATAAAACTAGCACCAACCGTTAAATCAGCACCTTGATTTGGTATACAAATTGCTATCTGCGGAATCTTTCTTGAAACCTTTATCGTGTAGATATTTGTCCACGATCTCCCATACCGGGCTCTTGGTGCTTGCTTCGATACGCCTGATGCGCTTTTTCGGCTTGCGGACATAGTCGAGTTTATCACGTGAGAAGAGAAACCACAGTTTGCTCCATATACCCCTCTTCTTCTAAATTTCCATTCGGAATGCTGACTTGACATCCATCACGTATACTTTTGAATGCGTTTGTGACATGCATAGGCTAAAAACATTCCTATAACTTCCATTCTTAGCGGAAGCGTTTCATCAAAGTCTTGTCCTTCAATCGAGCATATCCCTTACCCGGACTAGTCTTTGCCTTATTTTCTCCTGTCGACCGATTCGATTGCTTATTCTTAAAGACCGATTTTGATCCTATCACATTCTTGTTTGAATGTCTAGGCACAAGTTCCCAGTTGTTATTCTTTTCAATCTGGTCCGACTCCTCATTCATGGAAAAACATCCAGTCTTTGTATTCACAGGCTTCATTAAAGCTTTGGTTCAATTGTAGACAAAATGCCACATGTAAGAGACTTTGGATGCATAAAGAGTACCCTTCTAGTCTGAACACCTTTATTCTCATCACCAATGATTTGACTTCGGGATGATTCTTTCTAATAATTACGGAGAAGGCTTTACTGGTGGCTGTTGGGGAATCTCCTTCTTCATCCTACGACGATTCTTCCTCTTGTGACCCTTGGTCCTGTTCTTCATCCGTATCATCCAAGACTGATTCTTCATCGTCTTTGTGACTGTTGTTTCCATGACATTCTTCATCACTTTAACATCTATGCTGTCAACCATTCTATGCACCCTCTTGTTATAGCATCTATAGCCTTTACTATTTGTAGCATATCAAGAAAATTCCTTCATCGACCCTGTCATCATACTTACCCGATTCTCATCATTATTCTTGATGTAACATTTGCTTCAAAGACCTTGAAGTCCTTAATAGAGGCAGGTCTTCCAAAACCATAGATGATATGGTGCCTCCTTTGTTTGGTTTCAAATGTGCTTTATTAAGAATATTACCCGCGGTATTATGAATTGCTTCTACCGAGCTTTGAGAAATATCCTTTTTCCTTCATCATTGACCTTGCTTTGCTGAACTGTTCTATTCGTCTTTCCACCACTCCATTAGCGTTCTTGCAATTATTATTATTCTTTTACGATTACCATGCTCATCCACCGGAGACTCTTTGAATTGCCTTGAGCTGAACTCTCCTCCTCATCAGATCGATAGCTTTTATTCTCCTTCGGTCGATTTTCAGTCACAGCTTTGAAGTGTTTGAATTTGGCAAGCAGTTTCTCTTTGAGGAGCATAGCCGTATCAATCACGGAATAATCATCAATAACCAGCATTGATATAGTTTTTCTTTGCGCACCTTTCTTGATGAATTTACCACGGATCCATATGTACTGCTAAGCCCGAAGGGGTTTGTTTGAAGATGGAAGACTTTTTGATTTAAACTAAGTTCTGTGGGTTTTCCCATTTTGAAGCATGGCTTACACTACAATATCATCGCGGTTTTGATATTTTTGGGAAATCTCTTACTGTTGCTTTGTTTATGAGTTTTATTAGATGATCAAGTGTAATTGTCCGGTCTTACATTGCCCTGCGACCGACTTTCATCCTTATTTGCTTGGCGTTGACATTCTTCTCTTCCCTCTTTTTAGAATGTAAACATTATTTTCTCTTCTTACTCCTTTGGCAACTAGTTTTCGTGAGCAGACCTCTTTGATTTCACAGTCTTTAGCGGTAAAAGCGAACTTCACATCCTTTATCACACATCGGCTTACACTGAAGGTTGTGTTTTAACCCATCTACAAGTATGTAACCGTTCGAGGCTTTTCCTTCCATTGCTCGGTTGTCTGTTCGACCTTTCACAGTTGCATTGTTTCAAGGTTACCTTTCGACTTCTGCAGCTTTCAGTTGAGTGACCAACTTCTCCGCTATCTCGACATATGCTTTGAACATCCGCTGTCAATGTACCATTCCTGTTCCTCTGACCTTTCTTGTTGCATTGTTTCCAAAGGTTACAATGAGACTTTTCTTTCTTTCTCCATACATTTTGTTGAGCTGTATATTTCGTTTTTAATTCCGCCTTGTAATCCTTCAAATTGCGCTCGCTTCGATGTCCAAAATTAGAGCAGTTGCAGCATTTTGGTTCATTGTATAAGAGTCAAATGGATTAGCTGTTATGTGTTGTACTCTTCTTTTTACGTTGGTAGGCTGACATGACTCTTGTGATGATATAGCGTTTTTTGACCTTCGATGCATGCGGTGCCGAGGATTATAAAAGCAGGTTCGCGACTTTATTACTTAAGGACATAGTAGCAAAAACAATAACCATTGAAGAAATTAGCATACCTGAATCTTGGTTGATTCCTAGGAAGATAATATATTGACTTTGGTCCTCATGTGCAGCCAATTAAGTGCGCATTGAACTTCGTAATTTGGCTGACCTTTTTTTCTGGACATCCTGGTTGTATGGTTTTATTGATTGAACCAACATTTTTCTTGCTCTTTCTTATTACTTGGTCTGTTTTATTTAGGTGGACATGCTCCAACATTTTCTATTTTAGACCCTTCAAGCTGGTTGGTGATCTGAAACTTAATCACATTGGGTGATTAAGTTTCTTTAACTACTTCTTGTTTGCATTTTCTCCATAGCCCTAGACCAGATTTGTTCTGTGGAGGTCTTTGTCTGCTAAAATATTGTTTAGTTCCTCTGAAGCTTTGATACTAGAAATATTCTTATTGTACCAGGCTTGATATTTTCTAATTCCTTCTTAACAGTTACAACTTCTTCTTCTAGATGTTTACATCTGGATCTACCTTTAGCTAGTTGTTTCTTTAGAACTTCTTCAATTTTTCTTTGCCTCTTCAAGAGTTCTAGCTTCAATGGGGGAATGTCTATTGTATTTGTTTTCATACTGGATTAATAACTATTTTGTTTCTTTTCTTTTGATAGGTCTGTTTATTTCTTCCAGGGCATAAGTCAACTCACCTTCCATATCCCCTCCGGCATCCATATCATTCTCTAAAAAATTCGAGAAACAAAATTCTTCTGGCTGGCCCCATGAGCATGGAGTCATCTTCTTGGTTTTCATGGGAAGATTCACTATCGAGTTTTCACGGCCAGAATCATCATTATTAACACCGCAGAGACTTTTCTTTTTCTTTTTATACTTATTACGTTATTATATTTCTTCCTTTGAAACCTTTCTTCATAAGCTGGGTTTTGTTCTTTCCCTTGTAAAGGGACATTTGGTAGCAAATGCCCTACCCACCATAGTTGAAACGCGAAGGGTAGTTTTCCGTTGTACCTGATCAGGGTTTAACCTTCTTACAAATTTTGCCTCGATTTCATCCGGCTCAGACTCGGTGCTTTCTTTTCTGCTTTGAATGGGGCTTCCCTAGATGAGTTTTGATGTTTTCTAATCCTCATTTCATAAACAGTTAAAGTTCCTAGCAACTGACCAAGGGATAATGTCTTGAGTTCACTCATCTCCTCTATTAGAGAGACTTTAGGATTGAATCTTTTCGGTGCTTGATCTCAAATTTTACGGACAAGAAAATTGAGTCATCAATTGTTTCTCCTAAACCCGTCATAGCATTCACCATTTCATCAAACTGCTAAAGAAATGTGAGTTTGTAGCTTGGCATCTTTAACTTTTTCATTTCCCTCATAGCTACTTATCGGTTTTTCCCACATTTCTTTAGCGGTTGTAGATTCATTTACTTTCCACAAATTGATTGACTAGACCAGCGAGGAATAGCATTCATAGCTTTTGCATTAAATGTGAACTCCAATTTTTCATCTTTAGAGCCGGAAACCGATGGGTTTTAGCCCATATCCACTGTTTCTACTACTTCCCAAACTTATACGCTCCCAGAGACATTGAGTATGTTCTCATTCTTACCTTCGAAGTTAAAATTTGTGCCGGTAAAATGGGTGCCTTGTTAAGTTTGAAGACCATCATGACTAGTCCTTGATTTCCTTTGCCGGATCTTCCTTACACTAAAGGGAACCGCTTTGATACCAATTGTTACGGGTATGAAATAACTGAGGAAATTAGTCGATTATTGTAAATTATTAACCATTTCTCTCATTTTTAGCTTCGAATCATTAATCTTAGTGGCTGATGGGGTCTTTACTATGAAAACCGATTAATCATAAACGCCAAGCATATATCATAAGAACAGCAATCCCGCACCGCGACATTCATTCATAGAGGTATGGAGACCGCAGTTTTCAAAGGGGAAACCCAACTTTACGGGAAAAACCACCGTCTTCAAGATGTTGATGAAGCACCAACCCGTTTACAACTCATTTTATGAGAACCAACTCATTTAGGCTACAACCTCTGATTGCCGACACTAGCTGGTGAGAGCACCAACTCCCGAGAATCGGCGCACCCGGGTGGAAGCACCGACTTCCTTTTCGCCGATATGGCTGAGATAGAGGCACTAACATTCGATTCTGAAGCGCCACTTGCGGAGAGACATGCGTCTCCCCTGGCACCACCCTGGTTTCTTGAATAAAATCTTTCTCAAACTAATTTGCTTGTTCTGATATAGCTTGCTTACCAATTTACGCTATCTTTCGGTTAACCATCTCGATCTTCTTAAGCGCTCATTACAAAATTACGTTTTATTGCCTTTGATCTCTGGCACCGGCTTCAGCGTCATCCCGAGCCCATTCGACTCCTTCTCCTTCTTTTCTCACATCGAGAGCACTTCCTCTTTCTCACTTCAATAATGACCATCTACGTTTTGATAGCATTTTATAGATTCACCACATGCGGAGGTTTTCCATGCGTTTTCTCAACTCCAACTACAGTCTCCCTTTCTTTCATTCTTTCTTCTGCTTTGCATGCTATCATTCTCCTTGATTTTCTGGGCCGACTCTTTGCATGCCTCCCTCACGCGTACACATCATGCAGCGTTGTGTTCCTCCTGTCTTAATTGCCGGTCTAATTTTAGACTAAAGGAAGTCTTCTGCTTTTCTTAACTCTAACAGCAGTTTCCTTTTTCTTTTATTAGTTCTTCTGCTTTTCCCATGCAGTACGTTCTCCACGATTTTCTGAACTGGCTCTTTACTCACCTCCTCTACACGTACCACCTCATGCTTGTGTTCCAGCCGATGGAGTGTTCCAGCGGTTGTGTTCCGACATCCGATGTTCAGCCGATTCGTGTTCAGTGATGCGTGTTCAATGATGCGTGTTCGGTGATCGATGTTTATTCGTGTTCCAGCGATTCGATGTTTTCCCGGCATCACGTTTCGTATCGTGATTCGGCATTTTGTGTTTAGAGCATCGTTTCAGCATTCGTGATTCAGCATTTGTGTTTCAGCGGTCGTGTTTCAGCATCTACGTTTGAACATCTGAGATTCAACATTTGCGTTTCAGCATCTACGCATCTGAGATCCAGCATTTGTGTTTCGATTCGTGTTTCAGCATACGTTTTAGGTATCGTGATTACCGGCATTTGTGTTTGACATCACGTGATTCAGCATTCCACTTGTGCGTGTTGACATCCTTGGCTCCATAGCCAGGTGCCATCAATGACAACCTTGATCATGCGTCATCTCTCTTTGTAGCCATATTTCCAACAATTTTGGTGTTCCTACTCGGTTTTCCCCCTTTACCTCATCATTGTGCACACCTCGGTTGTGTTTCAGGGGTATGTTGGGGTACATGCTCAACTATATATGTTCCTACTCGGTTTTCCCCCTTTACCTCATCATTGTGCACACCTCGGTTGTGTTTCAGGGGTATGTTGGGGTACATGCTCAACTATATACTTAGTGACATACTCATCTTTTCATTTTTCCTACTATTTAGGAGGACTACTATTTATAGAATGTTTATTTATAGCAGGTCTATTTTTAGCCAGTGGATTCCTATATCTAATACCATGGGAAATAACAGGGATTTCCAAAACCATGGGCTCATAAACCACCATTATGAAAATTCCTATTTTTTAGCTACCATTAGGCCAATTCCTATTTTTTATCCACCATTAGGAAAATTCCTATTTTTTAGGAGATAATTCTTATTTCCTTAATTTTAGGAGATATTTCCTATTTCATGACTATAGAGCGCACTTTAGTAAGAATATTAGCCTCCTAGGGAAGTGTGCATTACCCATATAATACTTGGAGTTAACTCACTTCAGGTATTTAGTGACTTTCCATAATTATCAAATTCTCACTCAATTAGGACTTTAGTTCCATTCTTGGACTCTAGTCTTATTCTAGGAGATTTTTTCTATTATGGAATGCATGTTGACTTCATGCAGAGTTCACACTAAGTTTGCACCTATATTTTTTACCTTTTCTTATTATTATCAACTTTTGACTTTAGTTAATTTTTGTTATTGGGTTTCTATTATGGAATGCATGTTGACTTCATGTAGAGTTCTCACTAAGTTCGTACCTATATTTTTAACATTTTCTTATTATTAGAAACTTTTGACTTTAGTTTATTGTTGGTATTGGGAGAAGTTACTTTTTTTCTTGAGCATGCACATGGAAATCCCAACCTAGTGCACATTACTCCTCATGTGGAGAGTTTTATATATTGTACTCAGTATCAAGGATTAATACATTGTGATTAGATTTGGTTTCTTAGTCTCTTATGTGTGAAGATTGATTCTATTTTTCTCTCTCCTCTCTCTCTTTTAAAAATAGCTAGTGTAGTATTTCTTTCTCACAAACAGGTCTTGGATTGTGGTTTAATCCTACACATACATCGTTCAATGGGTTAGGTTTGGGACTTTGTACTCCATTTAGACCCAGTGAGGTACCCAATATAAATAAATTCACCTACGACAAAGTATCGGGAAGAATTGTGCAAGAACAGGTGAAAAAAGTACCAGTAACCGGGGGAAATATAATCTTAGTTCTCAGGCAAACCCCCATAATAGGAAATATTAGCAAATACCCAATCACCATAGCTTTTGTTGGATCTTATTTCATGAATGCCACAGAAGATAATGCATGCAAACTGCGCCAACAAAATCTGGAGAAAGAAGCAAGAATTAGGGAGTTGGAGGAGAATCTTCATCGGGTAAAGATCGATGAGGGAATCCTTCAAATCTTTGGGGAAAGTATAGAAAGGGTTAGAATAGAGCTAGAGGAAGCTATAATCGACATGTACACCCACCTACACATGTTCCAGTTTAGACAACAGAGTGAAAACTAAACTCGTGCAATTCAACACTATTTGATAAGGCATGAACAATATTGGCACATGGATTGCAGAAAACTTGGATGCGTCGGTCGAACTCCAATGGCCTTCAAGAAGGGAAAGAAAAAACATATATTTATTCATTGGAACATTGCCAGCAATCTAGAAAAAGGAAAGATAGAGAAACCACTAACTCAATGGATATTTGTTCATGTTTGCACAAGGCAACAGAAGAATCGATCAATATATGTCGACTCCCCTAATTAGAGGAACTTGGAAAGAACCTCAAAATGGAGGAACTTGTTGATAAGATACAGGAAAACACAAGTCGTAGATGAGAAATCATTGATTTGGCCACCAAAGTAACAACTAAATTAATAGAGAAGCACCTTATTCAACCAACCAAATTCCATACTATGGTCCAGGCATTCATGGCTACATGATCTAAGGATATGAAAACCATCAATGACATCATATCCATGCATACAACTACCCTTGAAGAGTTGAAATATTGTAGGCTCATATCTTTGTACAATCAACTAGAAATTTGGACACTATACCTTCGAGACAAGAGTTATTGAATACGACAAAATAACAAACCAAAAATTGTTATTACTTATACTCTATTTTGTATTTTATGAACTACTTCCAATTTTTTATTTACTTTGTACACATGTCATCAAGTATAGGGAAGATGAACGATTTTTATAATAGTTTCTTTAGAAGGAATACAAGAAGTCACAATAGAGTTATAATAAAATGTATAAATATAAGAAGAGACCCACTTCAAAGGGGCTCTTCAAGATTTTTATACACTCTAGAAATTTGTTTGGAAAAATACTTGGTTAATGAATATTAAGAAGCCCTCAGGGCCAGTTTTTATAAAAGAGAGAAGAACTTGCATCTATTGTTGTTTTTTTGTGAATTATTTCAGGTGAGATATATGTTGTTCACATGGGTTGTAAGAATATTTTTTCTTATAGACTAATCTAACTCAATCTATATCACTTTTGGAATTTTTTTATTCCTCTTTGTCTTTTACATGTCCTGTGCATATGAGTTGTGATGTATGTGGAAAATATAGTTTAGACTTTTATGATTATATATTTTTCATGCATGTGTTTCTAACTTTGTACCTTCATTACAACTATCTAAGTGAGGACAACTATCTAAGTGAGGTCCTTTAGCAGATTTTAGTTTCATTACAACTCATTTAGTTACGATAGCTTGCTCCTAGCTAGGATAGGATAGAATAAAATATAAGTATATTAGATTCCTTTTCATACATAGTCTTCATATACATATTTAGATTGCATAACCATCCATATTCACCTTCATAACTAGTGATGGCAGTCGGGCTAGAATCCATATGGGTCTCCTAAACCAAACAGTGCATGATCTAATTGGAATTTTGTATCATGGACAACCCCTTACTTTTGTTGGGCCATTTTTCCATGTCAATAGGGTGAAAAATAAGGTCAAAGCATCTCCACATTAAATATTGGGTGCAATCCAAGGAAAGGGGGAATACTCAATTCAAAATCATTCTCACCCATAACATTCATGATGGTGTAAGGACCATATCAGAGTGGTATGAGCTTCATGTGGGAGATAGTGAAGAACTCTTTCTATAAATTCTACCACACCTTATCACCAACCTAAAACTTGTGTGGAACCTGATGTTAGTCATGTTGTTTCTTGTACTTAAAATTTGCATTCTATAGGATATCATGAACCTATTGTTGGATGTTATTGAACTATTTAATAAATTTGGCTGCTCTATCTACCTTAGTMTAARCATGGGATGAATCTCCTTTGAACATRCAATGGGAAGAKTTACATCAATGGGGGGCAATGGTTGGAACCCTAAGCACGCCTASAAAGGGTTGTGKCCAATAGAGTTGATGGATTTATTGTATCTATAATGAAAATATGGAAGGATCTCATCCCATGTACATGGATGTTTGGAGTTGTACATGCGCAAGATATGCACAATCATCATATTGACCGCTTCTATTTTTCCATCTATTTGGGGGTGGAAGTTAGTTGATTTGGTCATCTTGGTTTCCATTAGAGACCACTAGTTGGACTAGAATGTATTGAGGAAACTACTATCTCTATCTGAAATAATGGTCCATGGTAGCCCAAAATGAACCCAAACACACTCAAAGAGGATCTTAGCAGTGAATTTAGTTGTGATAGTCTTCTTACGCAGTTCCAAAATGACCATATTAAAGAACTGATCAACAACCACAAAGACACAATCATTACCATGCTTGGTGGAGGAAAAACTAGACATGTAATCCATGGAGAATAAGTCCTAGGGATTCTCTGAGGTAGGTAGAGGAGTGTACAACCCCTAATTTTTAATGGCAGGTTTAGAAATGGCATAGGAAATGCATGATTTGATATACCTATCGATGTCATGTTAGAGTTTTGGCTAGTAGAAAGAGTTCTGAAGTGCTGCTATTGTGTTCTCCACAATGAATTTCCCTTCCACTCAATAATAATTTTCCTCCCAAATTATCTTTTCACGCTCTCTTCCAAGAACATAAAGATGGTCTAGATAGCACAAAAGTTGTCTTGGAGGTGAAAGTAGGGAACTTGTTTATATGTGCCTAGTGTCTTATATGTAGTAGGGAAGTCAAGGGAGTTTCATACAATTGGGGCCACCCAAAGGTCTTGTTCCCATAAGAGTTAAGAAATATGGTTATCACCACAACCAAGGGCTAGCTGAGACAATATGAAACACAATTTATGTTTCCCTTCTTGTACTTAATGGTCAAGTGGAATTGTTGCAGGTACATGGACCACTTATGATGGTGGTCATTATGTAACTTTTCTTGTGTCTGCATGAATAACATAGGCTTGTGATTAGTGTGGATGGTCATTTACTTTCCCATAATATAATGTTTCCATTGTAAGCATGCCCACACAATGGACTGCATATCCTCACCATAGGTGGGATACCTACAAATAGTATCAAATAGTGTCTCATTATGGTAAGACACCATATGTCCATGCTAAGTGAGGACTGCACTAACAACATAGTTGAAGGCATATGTCTCAATCTTGAAAGGTTGTTTCAAGTCTGGTAGAGTGAGGAGTCATGCTAATTAGAGGTGGAATTTCATACCCTCTAATTATTTATGATGTGACTCAGACCAAGAAAAATTGTATTTAGCTCCACCCTTGGTCACTTGGATTAAGGGCCAAGAGATATCATATAACCCCAACACGAGCCTACATTATAATTCAGCAAGGCTCAAGAATTTGTGGAGCTCTTTTATAGTCTTCGAGGTTGGCCAATCATGAATGAATTGGATATTTTTTGGGTCCACACACACCCCATGTCCATTCATGATGTATCCTAGATACTAAAATATCTACATGCCAAAAGAACATTTCTCCAAATTGGCATATAACTTGTGTTTCCACAGAGTGCTCAGGATCTACCGAATGTATTGCAAATGATCTTCCCAAGTTCTATTGAAAATGAGGATGTCATCCAAATATATGACCACAAAAAATTGTTTGAATGGTTGAAATATGGCATCCATCATCCTCATGAATGTTTCCAGAGCATTAGTCAAGCCAAAAGGAATGATCAACCACTTAAAAATTCCTTTAGAATTGAATGGGGTCTTCCATACATCAGTTTGTTCAATCAGGATATGGTAGTATCCTGACTTCATATCAATCTTACTAAAGAACTTGGAGCCCTTAAGTTGATCAAGAAGAATGTCAATCTGGGGGATCGGGTATTGATTTTTAATAGTGGTCATTTTTATGGATCTATAATCAATACGGATTATCCATGTCATATCCTTCTTCTACACCCATACAATTGGACTCTCACAAGGTGAGGAGCTTGGTTGAAGGTGTCCCTTTTGTATGAGCTCATAAATTTGACATTTATTTCCTCATTGTCCAAAAGACAAATATCTGTATATTGGGCCATTAGGTAAAGGAGTACCATGTATCAAGTCAATTGATTGTTTTACCTAGCTGTTGGGACCACATATTGTACCTTTTTGCTCATACTTTTTGCCATTATTATACCCTTCATCACCTGTATTTAGACTCATATTATCACTTCATCTGATCACTCCAAGGTATACAACGTCCTTTCTCATCACTATATGTT